>JAKCPB010000436.1:0-285640 GCA_021442155.1 Cymbidium sinense | reverse complement strand
GGATACACCACCATGCTATGGATACACCTTAAGTTTGTTGGTTCTCGACCTTAGGGTACACCACTCATGGTAGATGTAAGTACTATGATTTCTTCTGTTGGCCACCGTGACACCTATAAAGTTTCTTTTCTAGGGCTCAAGATAATGCCCCTAGTAACACCTCCCTTATGGGCTCTATATTTGGATCACGTGCTTTGTGGCCCCATTTAGATACTACCTGAGTTACTATTGGATTGGACAGTACCCCTTTCTTAGTAACCACCCCTGTGGTTGGAGAATCCATCTTGTAGATGTGTAGATTCTCCCTTGGTCTAGTAAATCTTAGATAGGTTAAGACTGACATAGCCCCATTTCAGTGTGGTCCCTCGACACCAATGGTCCATGCAAAAATATAAACAAAATATATATTCACTTGAGGACACCCCTAGCGCATCTTTTCCAAGCAAGCTATCCTATCTATAGGATAATGTCAGCAAAACTCCCTATAAAAATCGTCTGACTACTCTTGAGTTGATATAAGTCCCCAGCAGCATTCACTCAGTAGTCGCCCCTAAGTCGGGTTCAATTTGTTCTGCTACCAACAGGTCACCCCAGCGGTTGTTCCCTGCTTTAAAAGATGTAAGTTTGCTATGCCTTCTTCTTAGCATAGCCGTTGCACACCAAAAGCTAACCCCTTAGATTGGCTAGCTCTACCCCAACCAGAATTATCATCCCTTTGGATTTGTAAATCTAAGATGTGGCAAGTCCGACATATCCCTTCTCAATGGATCCATCGCACACATGGTCCATAAATTAAATCTATCAAAATTGACCAAGCTCACATCCCCAGAGGATATGCCCACAATTCAAAATCAAACTAAACCAAACAAACCATATCAAATCACATGAAATTAAGATAAAATTAATCCTAACTACTTTTGAGTTTACATAATTCCCCAGCAGCATTCACTCAGTAGTCACCCTAGGTTAGGTTCGATTTGTTGTGCATCTGATAGGCCACCCCAGTAGTTGTTCCTTACTTTGGAAGATGTAAGTTTGCTATGCCTTCTTCCTAGCATAACCATTGCACTGAAAGACAACCCCTTAGGTTGGTGGTTTTACATAGTAGACTATCCCTTTGATTTGTAAACCTCGTGTAGATTTATAGCCCTTCTCGCTCCATCACACACCATGGTCTATACATTAACTCAAATTAAATTAAACCCAATCTAATTTTCCCAAGTTAAATCACACCCTTCTCCCTAGTGGAGCCCTAAATCATATATAAATAAGTCAAGTAAATAAATCAAATTCAAAACCAACCTCCTCAGTGGACCCAAATTAAACCAACTCCTCCAATAGAGTCTAAATCAAATAAATCCAACCAAACTCTTATCCCCAGTAGATACATCCCCAAACAAATCTATGAAATCAAACTCAAATCCCAATCCCCAGCAGACAACCTGAATCTACTTTCCTAGTCGAAGGCTCATATACCCAATCCCCAGTGGACTTGAGCCCATATCTCTAGTATATATGCCTCCTCATCAATTAAAACAAAATAAACTTAAAGTCAATTTGATCTTAATCCCTGGTGGATTTTATATTATTATCCCCGGTAAATCTTCTTTCCACAAATCATATAATCAAATCAAATTCAAACCTTATCCCCAATAGATTTTTTTCTTCTATTCCCTCGACATAGACCCCTAAAATCTCATATCCAAGCATGTGTGACCCTAAGGATCTCCCTCCATGTCCTTGACATGGAAGTCTCATCAAATCTTATTTTTTATCTTATGCACACCTTTAATACTTCAACCAAAAGCCTAACAATGTATTCATTCAAATTACATCATCTTAACATTGTAATCAATATTTTATGATTTGTGATGGTGCAAGCTCAAACTAACTATACAATATCATGCTAAACATATTATAGTGTGAATTAACACACTTTATTATATTATAATATATAATGTTATATTATAATTTTCTATAATATAATATATTATCTAACATTACACCTCATTAAAAACACTTAAAAGGAACAAAAAAGAAAAATTTCTCAAAATAAGAATAATGTTCATTTTGGATGTAAAATTGTTATTTTTCTATTAGAAATGATACAAAATAGAATAATTTTGGTGTTGCTTCTGACGTGCCATGAATTTGGCCAAATTCTTCCATCTCAACCTTCAAATTAACATTTTTGTGAGTTTTGACCCAATGTATTTTACAGTAAATTATATTAGTATATATATATATATATATAAAGTAAAACATATATATATATGTATATATATATATATATATATATATATATATATATATATATATGAAGTTATATTATTATTAACATTATATTTCAATATGCTTCCATATAATATATTATCTTACATTACACCTTAAAATGAAACACTTTAAGCAAAACATTTATCAAATTTGGTTGAAAATGAACATTTATTTTGGATCATTTTATTTTGGATGCAAAATTACATTACACCCCGTGTTTTCCATGACACAAGTGATGACATAAATAAAAAAATGAGCACCCATAGAGCAAATCAAAATCATAGAAAAGTAGAACTATCATAAAGACACATTCATAAGCGATTGGATCAATCATTCTTTAGTTTCTCCAGTTCCCATCAAAACCACCCCACCTCTCGAGTAGCGGGATCCGCCATCATATCCCTGATCTCTCTCTCACCACCACGGTGTAACCTCTGTCGATGCTCCTGCCCCATAACCACTACTGCTCTGACCACCACCTCCATATCCACCAGAACCTCCAAATCACCCACCATCACTGCGATAGCCATCGCCTATGCCTTTGCTTCCATCGCAAGATCTAGCATGAGACTAGTTGACGGTGATGTTCCTTCCTTCACAGTTCTACCCATTTTTAGGGTTTAGGGTTAGTTTGGTTTAGGGTTTAGGTTGGTTTAGGTTTAAGGTTTAGATTTTAGGCTTGTGGTGGGGTTTAAGTTTTATTTTAGGTTTTAGGGTTTAGGTTTAGGTTAGGGTTTACATTTAGAGTTTTATAGTTTAGATTTGTGGTTTGGGATTGTGGGTTTAGATTTAGGGTTTTAGGTAGTTGTGGTTTAGGGTTTTGGGGTTCCTGGATTTAGGTTTGTGGGTTGGGTTTTAGGTAGTTTGGGTAGGGTAGGTTTAGGAGTGTGGTTTAGTAGGTAGTGAATGAGTTTGTGGGTTGTTTAAAGATTTAGTTTTTTTTAACAATGCAAACCAAGAGGCTGCATTTTAGTTTATTTCTTTCTTTATTTTTTATTTATTTTATCTTATTGGTTTATTTTTATTTATTTATAGTTTATTTAATTGTTTATGTCTATTAATCCATTATTATATGTTTTATGAGTTTAATCATCTTATCTAGTTGGTAGGGTTAAGGTTGTTGGAGGTAAGCCCAGGGCTCAGCCTAGGTCAGAGCCAGTCAGGGTTGGGATCAAGGGAGGGAGTTAGGAAGGTGGGTGGCCTGGTTATTATTAGTTAGGGTTAGGTTGGTTTTAAGGTGGGTTAGTCATTATGGTCAGGATTTGGGTAGTTATGATCTTTTTAAATTAAGCAAACCAGGTTTAGAGATTTATTTATTTTAGTTATTTTAGTTATTTTATTTTTTATTTTTAGGTCTATTTTCATTATTTTGTTTGGTTTATTTATTTTAGGTTTATTTATTTTTAGTTTTTTTATTTAGTTTATTTTTTTAGTTTGTTTTAGTTTAGGTTTTATATTTTTTTTAGTTTATTTTATTTTATTTTATTTTTAGGTTAGGTTTTGTATCATTTTTAGGTTTAGGTTTTAGGTTTTTATTTTTAGGTTTATTTTAGGTTTTATTTTTTAGTTTAGGTTTAGGTTTATTTTTAGTTTATTTTATTTTATTTATTTTAGGGTTTAGGTTTAGTTTATTTCAATTAGGTTTTTTTTAATTTATTATTTATTTTAGTTTATTTTTTTTAGTTTTATTTAGTTTTATTTTATTTTATTTTTATTTTATTTTTTTATTTTATGTTTTTTATTTTATTTATGATTTTATTTTAGGTTTATTTTATTTTAAGTTTAGTTTAGGGTTTAATTTATTTGATTTAGTTTAGCTTTTATTTTTATTTTATTTTAATTTTAGGTTTAGGTTTAGTTTTAGTTTTTATTTTATTTTTTTATTTATTTTATTTAGTTTTGGTATTTTATTTATTTTATTTTTAGTTTTATTTAGTTTTTTTTGGTTTTATGGTTTAGGATTTGGGTTGGTTTTATTTGGTTTTGGTCATAGGTTTTATTTAGGGTTTGGGTTTAGGGTTTATGGTTTTGGGTTTATTTGGTTTAAAGTTTTTTAGTTGGGATTAGTTTTATTTTCTATTTATTTTAATGTTTTATTTTTTAGGTTTACTTTTTGGTTTAGTTTTTATTTAGTTTTATTTTTTATTTTATTTTATTTTATAGTTTAATTTAGTTAGTTTTATTCTAGGTTTATTTTATTTTAGATTAGTTTAGGTTTTATTTATTTATTTTAGTTTATTTTATTTTATTTTATTTTATTTTTAGGTTTAGGTTTAGGTTTTAGTTTATATTTATTTTATCTTATAAATCTTATTTAGGTCAGTTTTAATTATTATCTGGTTTATTACTTTTAGCTTTAGATCTTTGGATTTAATTTTTAGGGTTTCATAGTCAGGTCAGGTGTATAGTGGCTCAGCCTTTAGGGTCAGGTAGAGGTCTTTTTAAGAGCCCAGTGGCCCAGGGTAAGGGCCCAGAGCCCAGGTTGGCCAGTTAGGGCCCAGAGTTGTGGAGTTTTGGCCTGTGGTTAGTGTGAGGTCTGGGTTTCAGTCCTCCTCAGGGTCAGTGGCCAGTGTTCAGGCCTGGGCCCAGGGCCTTTTAGAGGTCAGTGGTAGGGTCTTCAGGGCCCAGCCTTTATGGCTATATTTGTGGTCGTGGTCAGGGTTGTGGTTAGGTCATCGCCTGATTTAGCCCAGGTCAGTGGTTTGGGTCTGGCTCAGGGCCCAGGGCCTCAGGTTTGGCCTTGAGGGTTAGGTCAGAGCCCAGGCCCAGTTTGGTGGCCAGTTAGTAAACTGCCTGTCAGGGTCTTCAGGCTCAGTGTGGTATTTTTTGCTTTCTGGCTCAGTTTAGGCCAGGGTTTGGCTTTCATAGCTCAGGTTATTGAGTTGGGTTGGGCTCAGGTTTTTATGTGGCCTGTGGTTGTGGTTGTGGCCCAGGGCTCAGTGGTCATGGATTTAAGGTAGGGCTCAGGTAGGAGGGTTTCAGTGGTTTAGGGCCCAGGTCAGGGTTGGTTAGCCTTGGTTTTGGGCTTGGGCAGTTCGGTAGAGTCAGGTCAGTGGTTAGTGTGGGTTTGAGGTTTGTGGTTAGATCTTTAGGGTTTAGGTTTATATAGTTTTTTTTAAATTAAGTAAACCGACAGTTTAGGTTTACTTAGTTTATTTAGTTTATTTTTATTTTTATTTATTTTAGTTTATTATTTTTTTATTTCATTTTGGTTTATTTATTATTTTTATTTTAGTTTATTTATTTATTTAGTTTCAATTTTAGTAAAGTTTATTTTTAGGTTTAGGTTTTGGTTTATGCTTATTTTTAATTTAGTTTAATTTCATCTAATTTAGTTTAGGTTTTATTTTTATTTTTTTTAGTTAGTTTAGGTTTTTATTTTAATAAGGTTTTAGTTTCATTTTTAGGTTTATTTTTAAGTTTTATTTTTAGTTTAGATTTATGTTTATATTTAGTTTTATTTTTTATTTAGTTTAGGGTTAGGTTTTATTTATTTTAGTTTAGTTTAATTATTTGAGTTTAGTTTATTATTTATTTATTTTTTTTATTTGTTTTATTAGGTTTTTTTTTTTATAGTTTAGTTTAGTTTTATTTTATTTTATTTTTAGCTCTTTAGGTTTAGGTTTTATTTACTTTTATTTTATTTTATTTTTTTATTTTAAGTTTAGATTTATTTTATTTATTTTATTTTTTGGTTATTTTTTATTTTATTGTTATTTATATTTTAGTTTAGTTTTTTTATTTAATTTTATTTTAGTTTAGGTTTAGGTTTATTTAGTTTAGTTTAAGTTTGGGTTTTAGTTTAGTTTAGGTTATTATTTTATCTTTATTTTATCTTTAAGTTTAGTTTTATTTTATTTTTTTTAGTTTTAGTTTAGGTTTAGATTTTAAGTTTAGTGTTTAGGGTTTGTGGTCAGATTTGTGGATCTTAAGGTGGGGTTTAGGGCCTGTAGGTTTAGTTCCATGCTGGCTCAGTTAGCTCAGGGTGGCTCAGTCAGGCCAGTTTGTGTATTTTAGGGTTAGGTTATGGTCTATGGGTTAAGGCTCAGGTTCTTATTTGTAGTAAGTTTAGTGGTTTAAGGTGGGTCAGATTTAGGGTTTAAGGTAGGGTAGGGTTTTTATTTTTAATTAAGCAAACCCAAGTAGTTTATTTGTTTTATTTATTTTAATTTATTATTTATTTATTTTATTTAGGTTTATTTTATTTATTTTAGTTTAATTCATTTATTTAGGTTAATTTATTTTAGTTTAGTATTTTAATTTAGTTTATTTTTAGTTTAGTTAGTTTATGCTATTTTTTTTAGTTTTATTTTTTTATTTTAATTGTAGTTTTATTATTTTTTTATTTTAGTTTTTTTAGGTTTTTATTTTATTTTTAGGTTGGTTTTTTTTATTTAGGTTTATTTTTAGGTTTATTTTATTTTTAGGTTTAGTTTATTTATTAAATTTATTTTTAGTGTTTAGTTAATTTGTTTAGGTTAGTTTTATTTTAGTTTATTTTATTTAGTTTAAGTTTTATTTTATTTTGTTTTAGTTTAGGTTTTTTTAAGTTTATGGTTTAGGTTTTAATTTTATTTTAGGTATTTAGGTTTAGGTTTTTATTTTATTTTATTTTATCTCCACTTAGTTTTATTTTTTTAGGTTTTAATTTTGATTTTATTTTTTTTTTAGTTTAGTCATTCTATTTATTATCTTTATTGATTTTATTTTATTTTTATGGTTTAGGTTTAGGTTTTATTTTTTTTATATTATATATTTAGGTTTAGTTTTGATTATTTTATTTTATGTTCTTTTATAGTAGGTTTTAGTGTGGCCTGTGGCCTGTGGCCTAGGTTTAGGGCCTAGGCCCAGAAACGTGGTTTGTGGCCCAGGTTTAGGGCCTGGCTTAGGTTTAGGGCCTAGTTGAGTCAGGGTAGTTTGTGGCCCAGTGGAGTGGTCAGCATTTATTAATTATTTTAAATCAAACCCACAACCCATAATAAGGTTTTATTATAGTTTAGATTAGGTTTAATTTTAGATTATAGATGGTAGTTGGTTTAGATCTGTGGCTAAGCCTCAGTGGGCTTAGGCCCAGTGGTTCAGCCCATTTGGGTATTGTTAGGGCCTAGGGTCAGAGCCTAGGGCCCAGGGCCTAGAGTGTTTCAGTTTAGGGCCTGGGGCTCAGAGTTTGGGATCTAGATGTTCAGGTGGCTCAGTCAACATTAGGGCCTGGGGCCTGGTTAAGGTTTTAAGCCTAGGGTTTGTTAGATTCATTTGTGGTTTGGATTTGGTTTTAGGGTTTTTTTTTTGTAAATGGGGGTTTAGGTTAATTTAGTTTATTTTTTATTTTAGTTTTATTTTATTTTTTTTATTTAGGTTTATTTTATTTTATTAAGTTTAGTTTATTTATTTTAAGTTATTTATTTATCTTAGCTTGATTTTTATTTTAATTTATTTTTTTTAGATTTATGTTTATGTTTGCTTTACGTTTAGTTAGTTTTATTTTTATTTTATTTTTGGTTTAGGTTTTATTTTTTTATTTTAAGTTTAGGTTTAAGTTTTATTTTATTTTTTAGGTTTTATGTTTTAGGTTTTATTTTAGGTTTATTTTATTTCTTTATTTTTAGTTTAGGTTTAGCTTTATTTTAATTTGTTTTATTTTATTTATTTTTATCTTATTAAGTTTAGTTTGGGTTAGTTTATTTTATTTAGGTTTCATTTATTTTATTTTATTTTAGGTTTAGGTTTTCTTTTAGTTTAGGGTTTAGTTTTATTTTTTATTCATTTTATGTTTTATTTTTGTTTAGTTTTTTTATTTAGTTTTATTTTATTTTACAATTTTATTTTTTTTAGATTTACTTTTATTTTATTTAGGTTTTATTTTTAGTTTAGTTTAGGTTTTATTTATTTTATTATAGTTTTATTTTTATTTTATTTTCTTTAGTTTAGGTTTTAGGTTTAGTTTAGGTTTTATTTTATTTTATTTTATTTTATTTGGTTTAGATTTTTATTTTTTAGGTTTATTTAGTTTTTAATACCTTTGTGGTGGCTAGGTTAAGGCTAGTGGCCTGGGATGAGAGGATGATTTGGGTGGGTCAGGGTGGGCCTGTTTAGGGCCCAGGGAGTTTGAGTTGTGGCTCAGGGCCTGGGGCCTGGCTAGTGGCCTGTGGAGGTTGTGGTAGGGCTATGGTTTTAGGGTTTGGAGGTTTAGAGTTTGGGACTCAGTGGTGGTTTAGGGTTTAGGTTTGTGGCTCATGGTGGGGTTTAGGTTTGTGGGTTTAGGGTTTAGGTTTAGGGTTTGTGGATTTCCTAGGGTTCAGTTTAGTTTAGGTTTAGGGTTTTGGTTTATTTTAATAAAGAAATTTAGATTCAACATTTCTTCTTTTGATTTCATCCAAGTAGCCTCTCCAAGTTTTCTAAGACATGTTTAATGACATAGATAAAAAATGAGCATGCATAGAGAAACTCAATAACTCTAGATAACTGGACACGTCTCTACTAGAAAGACAGTTCCATAAGCAACAAATCAAATCTGTTGTTCATTAGTTTCTCCAGTTCCCATCAGAACCACCCCGGTCTCTCTAGTAGCGGGATCCACCATCATATCCCCGATCTCTCCCTCCGCGACCACCATTATTGTAACCTCCATTGCTCCTCCCGCCTCCATAACCACCACTTCTATGACCACCACCTCCATATACTAGGACATCTAGATCCTCCCCACCACATAATGGCCACCTCTTCCTTCCTCCACTCCATAGATCTAGACCGATGGATGGTGATGTTCATGTCATCAAGGTTCTGTCCATTCTTAGGGTTTAAGTTTATTAGGTTTTAGGGTTTAAGTTAATTTTTTAATTTATTTAGTTACTTTAGGTTTAGGTTTAGTGTTTGGGGTTTAGGGTTTGGGTTTAGGGTTTCTGAGGTTTTGGTTTAGTAGGTTGGGTTTTAGGTTTTGATTTTTTTGGATTTAGGGTTAGGTTTGGGGTTTGTGGCTTTAGGTTTTAGAGGGTTAGGGTTGATTGTTAGGTTTGTGGGTTTTAGGCTCAGAGTTTAGGTGGTTAGTGGGGTTATTTAGTTTAGGGTCAGATTTGGTTGGGCCTATTTGAGTTTAGGTTTGTGGTTTGTGTTAATTTTAGGGTTTAGTGGTTCAGGTAGTGGGGTTTAGGTCAGGTTTGTGGTTTAGGATTAGAGTGGTTTATTTTAGATTATTTGTGGTTTAGGGTTTAATATTTTTAAGGTTTAGGTTTAGGTTGTAAGTTTAGGGTTTTAGGGTTAGGTTTAGGGTTAGGGTTCAAGGAATTTTTTTTTTAACTGAGGACAAATTTAGATTCTGCATTTCTTCTTTTCGATTTCATCAACCAAGTAATACACCAAGTTTTCTAACACACATAACATATGATAAAAAATGAGCACGATAGAGCAAATCAAAATGTAGATAACTAGAATCTCTCTCAGAAAAGACACGCCCATAAGTAGAAGATCGGATTGGCCATTCTTCAGTTTCTTCATTTCCCAATCGAACCACCTTGGCCTCTCGAGTAGTGGGATCCACCATCATATCCCCGATCTCTCCCTCCGCCACCACCACGGTTGTAACCTCCATTGCTCCACCCGCCTCCATAACCACCACTGCTCCAACCACCACCTCCAAATCCACCACACCTCCAGATCCCCAACAACCACTATGATAAATGCTGCCTCGGCCTTCACCTCCACCGCCTGATCTAGGCTGAGCCTGGTTGACGGTGATGTTCATGTCGTCAAGGTTTTGTCCATTCTTAGCATTTCGATTTAGGTTTAGGTTTATTAGGTTTTGGGGTTTATGTTTATTTTTTTATTTATTTAGTTACTTTAAGTTTAGGTTTAGGGTTTGGGCTTTAGGGTTTGGGGTTTAGGTTGTGGGTTTAGGATTTGTGGGTTTAGGTTTTGGGTTTAGTTTGTGGAGTTTATGCTTTGGTTTAGGGTTTGGGTTTTAGAGTTTAGTTTAGGTCTGTGGTTAGTTTTAGGTTTTGGGTTGTTTTGGGGTTTAGGATTTGTGGTTTAGTTTTTATAAAATTAAGTAACCATTAAGTTTCTTTTTCTTTATTTTTTATTATTTATTTATTATCCAGGTTTATTTTGATTTTTTATTTAGTAGTTTATTTATCTTAGATTTATTTAGTTTAGGTTTATTAGTTTTAGGTATTAGTGAACTTTTATCTAAATAGGTTTCAGATTTTGTTTCAGGGCTCAGGAGGGCCCAGGGTTGCCCAGGATCCAGGCCAGGGCCCAGGGCCCATGGCCCAGGCTCAGTCAGTGGCCTGGTTTGTGAGCCAGGATCAGTCAGTGGCCTGTGGTCTGGGCCTGGGGCTCAGGTCTAGGGCCCAGGCCCAGGGCCCAGTGGAGGTGTGGGTGGGTTAGGCCCAGGATTGAGCTCAGGTAGGGCCCAGGTCAGTGGATTGGTTTTTCCCATTATCTTTTAGCCAGTAGGCTCAGGGTTTGCTCAGGGCCTGTGGATCTGGGGAGTCCAGGTCATGGCTCAGGCCATGGTTGGTGCCTAGAGCCTAGGATTGGGCCCAGTGATCAGGTTAAGGCTCAGGACTTTAGGGCCTAGTATATGCCTCAGTTAGGGAGTTAGGTCAGTTTTTGGGGTTTGTGGCCTGGATAAGGGTTGAGTTTAGGATTAAGGGCCCAGGGTTTAGATTTAGGTTTTTAATTAAGCAAACCCTAGGTTTAGTTTATTTAGTATTTATTTATTTTATTTTAATTTATTTTATTATTTTTATTTAGGTTTATTTATTTTATTTAGTTTATTTATTTATTTATATTTATTTTATTTTATTTTATTATTTTGTAGGTTTTATTATTTTTTTAGGTTTTATTTAGTTTAGGTTTAAATTTTTTTTTTTGGGTTTAGGTTTGGGTTTTTTAGGTTTAGAATTTAGGTTTAGGGTTTTTTTTATGGTTTAGGGTTTAGGTTTAGTTTAGGGTTTTAGGGTTTAGGGTTTTATGGTTTAGTGTTTAGTTTTAGGTTTTAGTTTTTAGGTTTTTAGTTTTTTTTTAACAGAGAACAAATTCAAATTAAACATTTCTTCTTTTCGATTTCATCAACCAAGTAACACACCAAGTTTTCTAAGACACAAGAAATGACATAGATCAAAAATGAGCACCCATAGAACAAATCAAAAACCCTAGATAACTAGAACCGTCTCTCCTACAAAGACAAAGTTCCATAAGTGGTAGATC
The DNA here is from genome assembly GCA_021442155.1 of Cymbidium sinense. Lineage (NCBI taxonomy): Eukaryota > Viridiplantae > Streptophyta > Magnoliopsida > Asparagales > Orchidaceae > Cymbidium > Cymbidium sinense. Next base: position 274,159 of record JAKCPB010000436.1, on the reverse strand, counting down.
GGTCTTTCTTCAGTTTCTCCAGTTCCCATTAGAACCACCCTGGTCTCCCGAGTAGCGGATCCACAATCATATCCCCGATCTCTCCCTCCGCCACCACCACGGTTGTAACCTCCATCACTCCTCTCACCTTCATAACCACCACTACTCCCACTACCACCTCCATATATACCAGCACCTCTAGATTCCCACACCACCGCGGATAATGCTTCTTCCATCGCTCCACCAGATCTCCTAATTTGGTGAGTGATGTTCTCGCCATCAAGGTTCTCGCCCATTCTTAGGGTTTAGGTTTAAGTTTATGCTTTAGGTTTTAGGGTTTATGTTTATTTTTTAATTTATTTAGTTACTTTAGGTTTAGGTTAAGAGTTAGGGTTAGGTTTAGGGTTAGGTTTATGTTTATTTTATTTTGTTTATTTTATGTTTAGGTTTTATTTTTTATTTATTTTTAGATTTTATTTTTAGGTTTATTTTTTAGGTTTAGGTTTTTATTTAGTTTTTATTTTATTTAGGGTTTTGTGCCACCATCCTTCAAGATCTTTGATGGCAGTGGGAACCCACGATATCACATTGTACACTTTAGAGCCGACTGTTGCAACACCGGTGGCAGCAATGCACTCCTCTTTTGCCTTTTCATTAGGAGTCTGTGTTGCATTTGATTGATTAACCGCCAACAGCTGGTGAAGATTTTTGTTGAGTTGGAGCACCTTTTCATCAAGAGGTTTGCTGGAGCTCAGCAGAGGGTGAATGTAGGCGACCTCATTATAGAGAAACAGAAACTCAACGGGTTCCTTGTTGATTACACTATCAGGTGGGGCAACCTGAGCATGAAATGTGAACTAATAATGCCATTGAAATATTTCTCAAGAATATCCATGGCCCAGTCGCCTTCATGCTTAAGGGTTTTACCATTAAAACATTCAATAAATTAATCAACAAGGCTAGCTATAAAAGGAAGCCAAATATTTTCCTCCAATCATCTATGCCGCAGGGTGTTTGAGAAGAAGCCAAGGATAGTGTCGGGATGGAGGGAAGCACACCGTGAGTTCAAGATGAGAGACTATGAGTTCGAGCCTCCTTTGCACCTCCTCTTCCACCACGCCGCCCATCATACCGCCACCTCACCCCACAATGACTATTTTCCACCACCTTTTACCTAGAAGTGTATTCATATCCATCGCCAGGTATCTACTTTTCACCTACTATTGCTGATTGATTAAATAAGCCATAATCATTCAAGAATCTCTTAAGGAAACCTGATTTTCAATTACTAGAGCCTAAGAGGCCGGAGGAAGTGGGCAAGAGCAATGATCCTAGTTATTGCCCCTACCACCGTATGTTCGGCCATATCTTAGAGGATTGTATCACTTTTAAGGACTAGCATGAGCACAACTACAAGTTGGGAGCCATAATTATCTTTAAGGAATACTAGAATACTTATTAGAACAACCATCTAGTTCTGTTAGAGTAATCTTTGGGGATACTTGCGATCCTTTTAAAACCAAAGAAGGTTAGGATATCTCCCTATTCTGATCCTCTAAGAAGATCATTTCTAAGATCAAGAAGCTTTTCTTGCAGGTGCCTGAAGTAGCTCAAATATCCAACACTAAGGAAGGTTTGTTAGTTGTAAAAAAACTCAGGGAGGGTGATAGCCCAACAAATACCATACTTTCGGATAGTCCAAGAAAGCACGCCCACCATCCAGTCTCCCTCCAATCGTTAGCCTACCTATTTTGCTAGCTCTACCCAAGCAGAGCTGTATCCGGATAAGGGCACTAAATCCCTTACTCACTTACTTTACTTGATTTCTATCATGTACCTCCACCCAAAAAGAAATTAATGAAGAAAGCTGATTCTACTTATATATTGTCTACTTCTAATGCTCTTGATTTTATTCCTATTGAAAGCTCACCAAATCTAAATAAAAATAATAGCTCTAGTAGTTTCGATCCTTTCATTTCTGATCAGAGTCAGACTATCCTTCTCTGAATCAATTAGGTTCTCCTCTTGAGATTGACTTGGAGTCAACTAACTCTGAGGATCCCATAAGAGAAGTCAGTGCTGATGAGAAGGTAGAACTTTCCACAAGCTCATCATTCCAAGAAGTCACCAAGCCAACACGCAGGGCAAAGTTCTACCTTTAGTAGCACCTTAAGATAAGGGTAAGCAGGTCATTGGTTCCAATGAGCAGATAGCCCCTCCATAGGATGCTCCACCTATGGATATGCTTGTGGAGGACCAAGCCAGAGTTGATTACAATGTCTTACCTCACCATAGAAAGTTTCCTACCAAGTTAAGCATATACAACGCCCTTGTCATATCCAAAAGGATGAGGGAATCTCTAATCAAGTCCTTACTTGATCTAGAGATATGTTTGGCTTAGTTGACAGCTATGAAAGAGGAGTCATGCCACTCGAAGGACATCTTAGGAGTTACATTCAGTGATGAAGACTTACTCCTAAGGATGATCGAGCACAACCACCTCTTTACATTATATGTTTTGAGTTGAAATTTATTTAGACTACTATGGCTTACAATCCACCAACATAAGGTTGTTGGAATGCCTAAGAGGTGAGGAATTATGCTCGTAGCTCAAAAGAACTAGCTACCTCAGATCCTAAATCTAGAGCTTTATATCTATAGCATGACCTAAATCTAAGTGATAGGTCGACATAAGGGTTTACCTCCACAAGAGAGAATAAATTGTTTGACTTCTGGACTTATAATCGCCTGGAGTGGCTGCCAGTTAACTCCTCCTACTATTTTGAAACCATGTAGTCTGGTCTTTTGAATTGCAAGACAACTAGGGTAGTTATTTAATTAGAAAGAGACTAAAGTCCTGAACACACTCCTTAAGAGACTAGAGCATGAGTGATATGAGCATATGACATAATCTATAGATGCATAATCTTTCCAAATTTTATTTCATTTTAGACACATCATTTTGATGAGGCTTTAGATTTCTTATGCCTAAATGCATGATGAAATAGGTTATGTGATAAATCAGCTAGACGAAGGTGTTCTCCACCACAAAGGATGCCCTCACAAGTCAAGCATTCCTTTATCGTGCAAGGATGGAGATCCTTCATGTTCAAGAGAGAAAGAATATGCATGCATGATATGAAACATACAACAATATAGCTAAGGGGTTGCTAAATCTTTTAATTATCTTATTTATGTCTTAGGCTTTATGATAAGGTTATGAGTTATTTAAAATTTAATTATGAGTAATTAGTTGGGTAGTTATTTTTATCGGAGCCTAATCGATCCAAGCAACACATTAAAGCATCAACCATTTATGAAAATATGAAAGCATGCCATCCTAATGCACAATGTAAACATAACATCAAACAATTATATAAACTATCTTAAAAGAGTAAAAGGCCAGTGCAATCGGGTACTGCAGTACAACCCGAAGAGAGAAAAGATGGGAAACTGAGCTCTACCCTTATACAACCTAGAATATAAAAGAATAATTATAATTGTATTAAATGTTGTGGGGGTCTTCTTTCTTCATATCTCCATTTTTGATTTGGTTCTTTCTTTGATTTGGATGGTGCTTGCTTTAAAGGCATCATAGGGCACCCTAGAATAAAGCCTTCTAGCCACTGCTCATCCTAATCTCCCATAGCACTAATCATAATTCCTATTACAAAAATTACATTTTTATGGGAAATGTAAATCTAACTACACTTGAAAAATAGAGGTTAGATAAATATACATATAATCTCAAGCAGTTGTATTTATAATTTGGACTTAGCACCCTACACATAGGTAACTAAGCCCACTGTTCTAACTTGGATTATGCTTAAGGATTTAAGCAACCTACAAAAAAGAGCATTTATTTATTTTAGCATTCCTTAAGCATAATCCTCTATGGAAAAAACATGATTAGGCTAATATTTATCATCTCCTATAAAGCATACACCCTAACATCTAATCTAAAATAATACATCATTAACAAAACATACATCACATCATACACCATCCTAACTTAGAGCTAGAAGTTGACTTAATTATAATGTGTATTAAGGCTTATGTATGTTTTGTTAGGCATTAGTGTTGTATTTTCTAAGTGTAGAAGGATTCAATTTAACATGAAAGGTTAATTTTACTTGAAGTAGTTTAATTGATTAGAGAATTTTAATTTATGTTTTATTTTGTTTCATTTGATTACACTTAGCAACTAAGTGTTATAAAAAGAGGAAAAAATGATTACCCTCTTTATCCCTACCTTAAGTAACTTTCTAAAGTAAATTAATTTGATTTAGTTCTCTTTAGTTAATGGCTTATTAAATAATTTAATTCATCCTAAGTTTAGGTTCACTTTAAATAAATCCTATTCAAAATGAAAGGCATCTTAAGATTAATTTGATTGAATTACTACCACATCATATATTAAATCATTCCTTTCCATCACATGTATGTGCATATGATTTAATCCTAAGTGTATTTATACATGCAATATATTTTAGCACACCTAAATGATGATTGTATGTGTATGTTTAGAATTTATATTTTATTTGATTGAATTATTTAAACATATTTATTTCAAACTTCATCCAAATTCTTATACAAAAAGGACATAAGAATGAAATTTAGGCATGTGTCATTGTTAAATCAAGTGAGGTAATCAAATGACCTCCTGAGCTAAAGCCTTATTTTTCTGGAAGTTTAGACTATATACCCATTTTCCATCAAACATACATAAATTGTATACATTAACATAGAAAGTAAGCTCCAAATCATATGGCTAATTAATTCAACCACTTAGCCAATTATGAATGCATGCAATTTAAATGTAAAATGGGATTTTCATTCACTAATCACATATACATATACATGTACAAAGATATAGGCAAGTACGTGTCATTGTTAAACCAGTAAGATTGAAGACCTCCTTGGGATAACTAAATCCTTATATTCCCAAGATGTCCACTATATACTTGTTTTTATTGGACACATGGATGTATACATAAATGAGGAAAGAAAATCATGCAAAGATTGTATATATATTTTTTATTGAATCATTTATATATATGAATTAAAGCTCTATCCAAATTTTAATGTTGAAATACATAAGAATGAAATCAAATGGGTACGTGTCATTATTAAACCAAAGAAGTGAGGTAATCAAATGACCTCCTAAGCTAAAGCCTCATCTGGGATGCCTGACTATATACACATTACCATTCAATCTTATATAAATCAACACATGAATAGAGGAAAGAGAACTCAACATTCATCCACTTAAGCTATAAGCACATGCATTTCTTATGTATTTATAACTAGCATCATAACACATATTATTATTCATTTATAAGTTTTAAAAAAAATACATTTGATTTAATAGTGATAATAGCCACACATATATTAAATTAAATCAACACATGCAAGGTTACATAAAGGAAAATCATTTTATTTTACTTGATTTTGAAAAGATGGATGCATGAATCCAAATGAAAAACTAAATTTAACATGATTAGAAAGAGGACAATCAAATATAAGCATGTGATTCAACCAAACTAGTTTTTAAAGATAATTAAATCAAATAAGATTATTTAAAGCAAACCTCTTTTATTAATTAAGTTTTGATTTGATTTGATTTAAAGATGAGAAGAGAAATCATCACTTGTAGTTTTAAATACATTCCCACATTAGTGATTTTATTTAATTTAAGAAATGTAATTAAGTTGATTTTATGGGTTAATTAAGTTGAACCCTTAATTTGATGAATTAATACCTTACCTATGTCACCTTAAAGTAATTAACAAAATAATTATGCCAACATGATATGCATGGAAAATAAACTAATGATCCTAGAAATAAAGAGGCCTAATGCAATTTCATGATTAATAGTTAGATTAAGGGACTTAATTAATTACTCTTATGGTTTTCCCACATATGTGGACAACCATAATTTCATTAAACTCCTTTATTATTAAACACCCAAAGATCTACCCATGATTTAGTTCAAAGGTCTATGTGATTATGATTTCAATTTGATTAAGTGATTTAATTAATTAGTTAAATCTTAATTTTATTTTAAAAAAGGGTGAAATGAACTTGGGAAAGGTCCCAACCCTATTCCTTAGTTCACTTAGTGAACAATGATTAATAAAACTTAAACCAATTTATTACTATTCATGGATTAATTAATCATTAATTAACTTAAAAGAATATAAGGTTTAATTAGTCAATTTTTTTTTAATTAATGAGAAATAAATCAAGAAAATCATAAGAGGTAGAGGTCATCCCATCAAATTAACCCACAAAATTTGGGATTATTGCTTATAATTAAAGAGTAATTAAGCTAATAAACTTTATAATTAAACATTATTAAACCCAATTGCTATTCAAAATTAGTTTAGATCATTTTAATTAATTCTCCTTTGAAATAATTTTAAAATGAGTATTTATTTGTATTTTTTATTTCACTATAATTATTTATGACTTTTATAAGTTTTAGCCATTAAAAATGGTTAATTAAGCCTAATCCTTTTGGTGCCACATTACACGCTGACGCGACGTGCTTTTCACGTGGCATCATGGGATTGACTTCTTAAAACTTATCCCACTCCTCTAATGGCGGTGGATGTTTTTCATCGTCATCCATCTAAGATCGATGGCTACAATTAATCCGTTAATAGATTAAATCAGATTTAGCAAATCTAATTACGACCATCCGTTCCAATCACATGGAACAAATGGTGCGTGATCTAACATGATGTGAGTGAGAGAGAATGGAGTTCATCCGTCATTGCTCACTTGATCTATGCTTACTCGAGCTTGGATCAACTCCAAAAGGATCCCACACCTTTACGACATCGATCAGAGGGGATCCAATGGTCATGATCACATGAGATGCAAGTTTTCTTCAAAAAGCTCCATCCCATTTTTGCCTAAAAATTAGTTTTGGAAGCATACCTGATTGGAGCTCAAGACCGGTGGCTTGAATGACAGAGGAAGCTTCATCTAGTGAAGATAAAGGTCTACTGAGAAGCAATTGGATCAATTCCTTGATGTTCTCTTAGAAGGTCATGAATTGATGATTTGGACTTCAACTTTGATTGAAGTCCTACCTTTGGTGCTCGAGAAGCTTGGGAGATAATTCATTCTTTCTCGATGAGGCCTGGGAAGGAGCAAAGTTAATTTGAGTTTGATGAAATGGAGAAGTTAGATAAAATGGGAGTGTCCTTGATAGATGAGAATGGCATTTTTTGGTTGAAGAACGAGCTTGGGTGCTTAAGGAATGGCATTAGCAGCTCATCTTGGGTAGCTAGGGCTTTAAGGAAAGATTTTTTGTGTGTGTTTGAGTTGAAATGAGGGGGTGTATACCCCTTTCATCTTAATCGGATGGTGGATGGGTTTAACTAAGGGCCATCCACCATCTGGGGAGTCATGGGTGGGAGGAGGTGAGTTGGCTTGACTTGGTTTGTTGAAGGTGTGGAGGTGATTTCCAAGGAGGAATCATGGGTGTCCTATGGGCTTCAAATGCTAATGGGAGGGTGAGGTGATTTCACCTCCCATGTATCATGGAACCCAACCACCCTAGTGGAAGTGTCCAGTGCCATGACATGAGAGTACAAAGTGGCCAAGAAATGGAAATGACCACTTACATGGGTCATTTGTCTCATGTGATACCCTTGACCTAAGGGTAGAATGATCATTTGGCATTAGATTTGATTTGATTTAAAATGAGCCAAAAGAGGGTTAGCCCAAATTTCAAGTCAATTGGAGTTGATTTGGTTTTGGCTCAATTTGACTCATTTAGGTCAAATTGTAGGTTGGGTCAAGTTACCAATTGGCCAAATTGGATCAAACCAAGGATTGGGTTAAGTTCATATTGATCATTTGGGATGCTTTGGTTTAATTGGTTTGGTTTAGTTTGACTTAGATTTGATTTTGGCCCATTTGAATTCATTTGGGTCAAATGGGTTAAGTTGACCAATTTGACCAAATTGGACAAATTGTCTTGGGTTTAGTGTTGGTTTGGGTTTAGTTGGCCAATTGAAGATGATTGTAGGCATAGGTTTTAATTGATTTAGATTTGGTTTTGATTTAGGCAAACTTGAACCTTTAGGTCAAATTGGGTTCAATTGGGTCCAATCATGGCTTTGGTAAAGTTCAACAATCAATTTGGAATGAAATTGAGTTGTTGGTTGCAATCAATTTGATTTATATTTTGATTTGACCCAATTTGGCCTTTTATGTCAATTTGGGTCAACTTGGGTCAAGAGGGCTAATTGGGTTTGGTTTGACTCAATTGAAGGTCAAGTCATATTCAAATATTGATTTTGATTTGGTATGAATCATTGGTTTCAAGGGATTTGGCTTAGGTTATAATTTGGCTAGTTTGGTTCATATGGGTTAAGGGATTGACTTGGTTTGACCTAATTTGTGATAATTAACCAACCTAGGGTGATCAACAATCATGATGGGAGGTTTGGATGGGCTTGGTTCAATCTAATTTGAGTAGGATTAAAACTTGGCTCAAATAGGTCAAATTGGCCATTTTGGGTCAAGTGGGCCAATTGGGTTTAGTTGGCTTGATTTTGGGTTGAGTTTGATTTAGTTGAGTTTATATATGGATTTGGGATTTATATATAAATTCAATTGTAATTGGCTTGGGTTCAAATGGGTTTTGGTTCATTTGAACATTTGAAGTCAAAAGGGTTAAGTTGGGTTTGACTTGGGATGATTTTGGTTAGGCTTGATGATTGTAAATTTTATTTATATTTGTGAATATGATTGAAGGTATGATTGATTAATGAGAAAATCAATTGAATTTGTGTTTTGGAATGAAGTAATTTTGGTAAGTCCATGGAGTTGGGTCATGTGGCTTAGGTTTGGATTTTGATTTGGCTTGATTTAGTTTTGATGATTTAAATGTATATTTCATTTAAATTTGTGAATATGATTGAAAATATGATTGATTTAGAAAATCAATTGATTTGACATGATTTGGATTAAGATTTGGCTAAGTCCATGGATAGGTCATATGGCTTAAGAAGGGTTTTGATTTAATTTGATTTAGTTTGATTTAGTTTTGATCATTTGAATGTAGATTTGATTTATATTTAGGAAGATGATTGAAGTTATAAATTTATTAGAGAAAATCAATTGATTTTGGATTGATTTGGATTAAGATTTGGCTAAGTCCATGGATAGGTCATATGCCTTGGAAGGGTTTCAAGTTTGGATTTGATCATGGGCTTCAATCATTTGGTTTTGGAATTTGTTGAGGATTTGAATTTGATGTTTGAATTAAACTTGAGGTTTTTTGAGAAGGTGAACATGGATTGGATTTGGGTTGTAGTAGTGGATTATCCTAATCCCCAAAGGCATAACCCAATCATATGGTTAACTTTTACCTATTTGTTAGAGTGTCTGATGAGAAGTCTTAGTGTCTTGAAGACTCCTATGTCTAAGATGTGAAGATTGAATCTACACTCCAAAAGTGATATCAATAGGCCTTCATAGTGTTACCCTGGAGATAGATGATTGAAAGATGAAGCTAAGTTTCACATTATAGACTCGTGATACATCTTTCAATGCTTTGCTTGAATACCATGGATACATGGGAACAACATAGTTCCATCCTCTCTACATTAGTGTATGAAGTTCGTGAGAGGTGGGATCATCTATTGTGTCAAAGGAGATCTCAAGCTATTTATAGTTCATGAGGTCGGCATATATGAGGATGCGGCTTACTACCTCCCTCAAGATCAACAAGTATATTTTGTGAACTTAAAGTTTAAAATAAAAATGAAAATAAAAAGAGAGAAAAGAAAAAGAAAGAGAAAGAGAATGAAAAAGAAAATAAAAGGGAGCGAAAATAGACTTCGAGGAGGAAGTAGAGCATGACATTAGATTCGCCCCATAGTTCATTATTCTATTCGAGCATAGATAACAACCTCCACTAGAGGAAGAGGCCAGTTCAGAGGTAGTCCCATGGGTGGAAAACCTCTTTATTGGCCACCCAATAAAAGATATGTCCTAGCTACCAGGAGTACACCTGCTATCCATATAGACCTAGAATCTTGTTCATAGGATGAGTCTTATATAGTTAGCACACTGGCCAGCTCTTCTCCGCAGTAGATTCCCTTGGAGGTAACACTTGAGCTAGATAGCGATGAAGGCCGGTCTCCAAAGCAAAGCATAAGTGTATACATGTCTATTTGTGAAATAGTTAGACATCAGTTGGGAACCTTAGTTCTAACCCCACTTTCCTCTCAAAAGCTAAGTAAAGTTAGAAGCCCCTAAGTCATCCACAAGTGTGAAGACTTAGAGGTTCTTTCTAGAAGCATCATCCTCAAGTGAAGAAGTTGATGTAGAACTTGAGGATGATTAAAATAAAGATTTAATAGAATTATATTTTGATTGGTACTTGCCTTGTGTTCATAATTTAGAAAAGAAAGGGTTAATCCCACACATTTGGTCATAACACAGGTCAGATTACTTTAAAAGAATATGGAAGAAAAAATGCAAAAGCTCTCAATCAAGACTGGGACTAGGATTTGGTACAGTGGGTCCAGTCGTTGATGAGAGTCACTACTTAGTCATCACCAATTATTTGGAATCTGAAAGGTTTTTTGCAAATCACATTAACTCATATGAGGAGCTGTGATTAGAAACTTTAGATGATTTAGATGATTATGAAGTTAAAGATGCACCTCTAGAGTTCAAAGAAGAGATCAAGTCAACCATTGACGAGCTCAAGGAAATCAACTTATGAACTAAAGAAGATCCACACATATATAAGTTCTTTGTTGAATGAAATAAACCAATGACTTTGTTAGCTATTGAAGTTTAAGAACTACTTTTGCATTGATTTATGAAGAGATGCCTAGATTGGCTCTTGACGTAGTGGTCCATAAACAAGTAATAGAGCCTACTGCTAACCCTATCAAGCAAGCTCCTATATGCATGTGACTAAACATAGAACAACAGGTCATTTTTGAAGTCAAGAAACTAATCGATGTTGACTTCATCCAGAAAGAAAAATATCCTGCCTAGTTAGCCAACATCATCCCAACTAAGAAATAGAATGGCCAAATTCACATATGCTTCAATTCTAGGGATTTAAATAAGGCATATCAAAAAGATGAATTTCTATTACCAATCTCAGAGCTGATGGTGGACATTGCCTCATCTCATGTAGTCTTCTCTTTCATGGATGGCTCATTTAGATATAGCCAAATAAAGATGGCCACTGAAGATGAAAGAAACACTACTTTTAGAACTAATCGAATTTATTGCTATAAGGTCATGCCTTTAGCCTTAAATGCTGGTGCTACATTCAAGTGGGCTATGAGAATCTTTATTAACTCATTGATCATCAAGTAGAGTGATATCTTGATGATCTTGTGGTCAAAAGTAGAGAAAATGAAGACCATCTCTTTAATTTGAGAGTAGTTTTCAGTCAATTAAGACAATTTAACCTCAAAATGAACTCCTTGAAGTTTTCATTCAGGGTAGCTTCAAGAAAATTCCTTGGGTTTGTTGTCCAAGTGGAATCAAAATCAATCTAGAGAAAAATAAAGTGATATTAGAAATGCCACCCCTTAAAAGTTTAACTCAACTCGATCATCCTCTTGGTGTATCTAAGATGCTTTATATCCAACCTATCGAAGATGTCACCATTCTTAACACTTCAAAAAGGATGCTAAGTTCAAGTGGACAAGTGATGATGCCTGATGACATCAAGCACCGATGACATCACAATTCTAGTAGCCTATCCCGCAAGTTACTAGTAATTTACATTGTTGCATTAGACAACTCTATTAGTTCTTTATTAGCCCAAGCTAATGATGAAGGGAAGGAAAATGCACTATACTACCTCAGCCATCATCTAATCTCCATTGAGGCTAATTATCCACCCATTGAGAAGCATTTCCTAGCTTTAATCTTTGCATCCCAAAAGCTATAAGACTACATGCTTCCTCATAAGTGAACTTAATCTACGATCAATCCACCATAATATCTCATGACATGGCGATTCTATGAAGAACATGATGTCTCCATGATCCTCTATAATTTGAAATTACCTTCATACCTTGTGGTGAAAGGACAAGCACTATGATTTCTTACACACACCCCTACGACTTCCACGATGAACAAATCATGAACTTAGGGGATACTAGCATTCATCACTGGGAGATGTACTTTGATGGTGCGATTTCCTCTTAAAGAGGAGAAGAAACACAATCTACTATTCTAAGAAAGGCAAGGGTAGAAATAGTTCTCTTAACTCTGGACTGTGATGTGATGTGATTCTCATTTCATCTATCTAATACTTGCACCAATAATGAAGCTGAATATGAGGCTTTGATTGTGGTTTGAGTTACTACTCTAAGCATCCGAACATCAACCCTTCTGGGATTCTCATAGTTATCAACCAAATTAGGTCCTATAAGGTTATAAAGCCCGCTCTATCATAACCAAAGTACACCATAGAGTTAGCCCAAATCAAAGGTTACCATTTATAAGACTAGAGAATGATGTGTGTATGCTTTAGTTAAGCTTTTCAAAGAGTTGGCATGCCTTGAGGATGAGTCCATTTCAATAAAGGTCCAAAATAGACAAGTCTTATCCCTTATTGATATTGAATGCATCAAAAAGTACTCTTTTGAAGGGGAGGTTGCCATTACCAAGAAGGATGAGGAGTTAGATTGGAGGTAACCATTCATGGATTAGCTAAATAAAGGAAAACTACCTCAAGAGAAGTCCTAACCTATCAGATGAAGTAGAGAGCACTTTCTTATGCTCTAATGGACGGTGTCTTATACCGGTGGTCTTTTGATCATATATGGTTATTGTTTAGACAAGCATGAAGCCCAAGATTGACTGGTACACTCGATTATGAAGCCAACCAATCCAACCCAAAGATGAAAGCCATGATCAAGAGACTAGATACTACTATTCATTGATGATTAAAGATTGCATGGATAGGCTAGGTGATGCCACCAATGTCAAATTCATAGGTCCTACCCAACCACCCAATATTCTACATCCTACATTGGCCTCATGGCCATTCGAAAGTGTATTTTACATAGTTGGTTCAAGTGATCCTTCTTCCAAGGGTCATCGGTTCATCATCTTAGTGCTACAAACTACTTTTCCAAATGGGCAAGACAATTTGTTTAGAGATCACCAACATGTGCTCTAGTTTTTTGGGAACCGTATCATATATAGGTTCAAAGTACCTCAACAAATTATATCTAAAAATGGTATTGCATTCAAGAGCACCAATATCAATAACTTTGTTCCAAGAAACAACTTTGATCAGAGATATTCTACCATCAATTACCCAAGGGAAAATAGCTTAGTAGGAGACTTCAATAAAACTCTCATCCAAATACTAAAGAAGACACTCGACAACACAATATAGTGGGATGAGTAGTTGAAGCCTTGTGGGCTTATGTATATATAGAACTCCAACTCGCCTACCCCTTTCTCCTTAGTGATTGGTCTAAGTTGTTATAATTGAAGTCCAACTCTCATCACTAAGGATAGTCCAAGAAAATATCATAATGAATGAATGATAAGTTAGAAGAGCTTGAAGGTTTGAGGAGAGACGCCTATGGGCATCCAAAACCTCAAGACCAAAGCTAAAATGATTCAAGGTCACAACAAGTTGGTTACCCTAGCTTTTCATGTGAGTGCTTATTTTAGTTCTAAGGAGATCATGTTGTCCATCGTAAGATGGAGGCAAGTTTGAACCCACTTGGGAAGGCCCTTTTCCATAAAAAAGGCCTACCAAAGAGGATTTTATCGCTTATTAATCATATGGTAGCACCCACTTTCAATCAATGGCTACTTATAGAAATATTATAAATCATGTTTGAAAATAATTATCATCAATAAAAAATTCCATTTCAAATTCAATTTCTTCCATATTGAAATATTCTTGTAACCGCATGATGTGTTTAGTAGGTGTAAGGAACCTAGTAGCATCCTATCCTTCATCAACATAACATAAACACAAGTTACACACAAACTTATAAAACAAACATATATCTTTTATCTCAGGCTACTCTGAGTTGAGATAACACCCCTATCAACACTCACACACTAACTACTCTAGGTCGAGCTAACATGCTACCCTGCTAGTGTGTCACCCCAATGGTCTTCTATCTTTGGAGGATGGAAGTCTGCTACACTTTCCTTCTTTACTTGGCTACTATACAATAATTAGCACCATGTTAGTTTGGTATTTTACCGCATGGTCTTAGTTACTTCATGTTGGCATCGTTAAGAGATGTGAGTATACTTTCTTATTGGATTAGCCTTCATGGACAATGGTCATATTTGAGGTTTAGGATAAGTCTAATCTCCTTCCCTCATGACTTCTTCAAGTAGCCCTTCCTCGGCTCCTCAACAGAATACTCTAGGTCGATAGATCTATAATAAACATACTATTATATTCTACTTAGAAAGTTGTAAATATGCCTTTTCTATATTGATCATAACATCGATGAACACCTTAGTTGGTTGGTTCTCACTATAATCAATACACCACTTCATGGATACACTTTATTGGTTGGTTCTATTCTTTAGGATACACCACTCATGGCATGAGTGGTGTATGCTATCTTTCCTTGAGTTGGCCACACCATACCTATAACTTTTATGGGATGATAACGCCCTAAAGCATTGTAGAACTATATTTCGATCACATCCTTTGATATTTAAACACTAGTGTTACTAACAATGTTTTTAAGAATATATGGTTGGAGAATATCCTATGGATGCATATATTTTGTAAGAAATTTGAGATAGGTCATATTATTTTATATAAAATTATGAAACCATATATATATATATATATATTTATTTGAGGACATGGTAACTTTCCTAAGAAGGTATCCTATCTTCCGTGTCAATAAAACTTCCTTAAATCATTCTACTCTTGAGTTGATATAAGTCCCTATCGACATATGTTGAACAAACTCTACTACATCATACTATAACAAACTAAAATATGTTGAACAATTAGTAATAATACACAATAGTATGCTATAATGCATGATGCTACACTATGTTATGGCATCCTATATTTTAATACACTATAAAATATTATATTATATTATATTGCATATCACATCACAAGGGATTGCTTAAGATAAAAATAAAATTAGTCAAAAATAATAAAAAAATTATATATTTTAGTCATATCACTTACATATTTTAAATTGAAACAATATATTATGATTCCATGCTCTACTTATTATGAATTTAAAATTCCACGATTTTAAAGTCTAAATCAACATTTTTATAAATATTGCTAATGTAAGCTCGACTGTAAGTTTGTAAAATACTAAAAGAATTTAAAATGCATAGAATAATATATTATGATATATGATGTTATACTATGATACAACATATAATATTTATTTTGAACATCAAATCTTACCTTTTAGACTACAAGTGGCATAGCACACCTTTGGCACTACAACCTAATTCCCTTCAAATTTAACAAATTTCATCATGTATTAAATCAATATTTTATGATTTATATTAATATAGACTATGGGCACAATAATAATATACTAAAACATTTCAAAACATCCTATAACATCAAAAAACACATCACTACATGCTCAAACATATGATGCTACATTATATTATAATATATTGTATTATAATATGATTTAGGGTATTTAAATCTCTAATTGTCATGGGAAAGTCTCTTGAGGACATTTTCTTTAGCTACCATAACTATGTTATGATTAGGTCATTCTTTAAATCTACTCTTAATGACATCTTTATTCAAGGATAAGGTTTTAGGGTTTAGGGTTAGTGTTTAAGGTTTAAGGTGAGTTTAGGGTTTATAGTTAGGGTTTGGGTTTAGGGTTTAGGGTTTAGGGTTAGATTTTGTGGTTTGGTTTATGGATGGTTTGGGTTCAAGTTTGGGATTAGGGTAGGGTTTGGGTTTAGGGTTTAATTTTTAGGTTTAAGGTTTTGGGGTTTAGGTTTATGGTTTAAGGTTTAGGTTTTAAGTTTAAGGTTTAAGTTTTAGTTTAATGTTTAGGATTTAGGTTTAGGTTTAAGTTTAGATTTTTTTAAGAACAAATTCATATTCAACATTTCTTTTTTTTTTATTTCATCAACCAAGTAGCACCCCATGTTTTCTAAGACACAAGCGAGAACATAAATAAAAATAAGCACCCATAGAGCAAATCAAAAATCCTAGATAAGTAGAACCTTCTCTACTGTAAAGACATAATTCCATAAGCAGTAGATCGGATCCCATTCTTCATTTTCTCCATTCAGAACCACCCCACCTCTCAGTAGGAACCTCCATCTATCCCCGATCTCTCCTTCTCGCCACCACCATGGTTGTAACCTCCATCGCTCCTCTCCTCCAAAACCATCAGCCCAACCACCACCTCCATATCAACTAGCACCCGTGATCCGCCACACCACGTGATAATCGCTCCTCTTTGCCTCCACCACATCTAGATCTGAGCCTAGTTGAGGTGATGCCATCAAGGTTCTACCCATTCTGGGTTTAGGGTTAGTTTAGGGTTTAGGGTTTAGTGTTATAGGGTTTCGGGTTTGGGGTTTAGGGTTTGGGTTTAGGGTTTAAAGTTTATGGTTATGTTTTGGGTTTTTAGGGGTTCAAGGTTTAGGGTTTGGGTTTAGGGTTTAGGGTTTAGGGTTTAGGGTTTACTTTTAGGGTTTAGGATTTAGGTTTAGTTTAGTGTTTTTATTTGATTTTTTAGGGTTTTTTTTTTCTAAATTAAGTAAAGGTAGGTTTAGGTTTATTTAGTTTATTTTATTTATTTGTTTATTTATTTTTTTTTATTTTATTTTGGTTAATTTTAATTTTTTTAGTTTAATTTTATTTATTTTATTTAGGTTTTTATTTTAATTTATTTTAGGTTTAGGTTTATTTTAGTTGAGTTTTATTTTATTTTATTTTCAAATAGATTTTAGGTTTTATTTTAAGATTTTTAGGTTTTATTTTAGTTTAGGTTTAAGTTTAGGTTTATATTTATTTTATATTTATTTAGATATTTAGGTTTAGGTTTTATTTATTTTAATTTAGTTTATTTTAGTTTAGTTTAGGTTTATTTTATTTATAATTTAGGTTTAGGTTTTTTTTGGTTTAGTTTTAATTTTATTTATTTTAGGTTTATTTTTAAGTTTAGGTTTTATTTAGTTTTATTTTATATTATTTTTAGGATTTTAATTTTATGCTTATTTTATTTTTATTTATTTATTTTAGTTTAGTTTAGGTTTTATTTATTTTATTTTAATTTAGTTTATTTATTTTATTTTCTTTTAGGTTTAAGTTTAGGTTTTAGTTTATGTTTTTTTTTTTATTTATTTATTGGTTTATGTTTTTTATTTATTTTATTTTTTTTTATTTAGTTTAGGTTTAGTTTTTAACTTTTGGGTTTAGGTTTAGGTTGGTTTAGGTTTAGGGTTTGTGGGTTTAGGTTTTAAGTTAAGGGTTTAAGTTTTAGTTTAGGGTTTAAATTTTTTTTTTAAATAGAGAACAAATTTAGATTCAACATTTCTTCTTTTCAATTTAATCAACTAAGTAGCACCCTAACTTTTATTGAGACACAAGTGATAACATAGATAAAAGACTAACACCCATAGAGCAAATAAAAATCCATAGATAAGTAGAATTATCTCTACTGTAAAGGCAAAGTTCCATAAGCAGTAAATCAGATCGACCATTCTTCAATTTCTCTAGTTCCCATCAGAACCACCCCCGTCTTTAGAGTAGCAGGATCCTCCATCATATCCCCGATCTCTCCCTCTGCCACCACCATGACTGTAACCTCCGTCACTCCTCACACCTCTATAACCACCACTGCTCTGACCACCACCTCCATATCCACTAGCCACCTCCACCCACCATCGTGATCTGCCTCCACCTGGTTGATGGTGATGTTCCTACCATGAAGGTTCGCCCCATTCTTAAGGCTTAAATTTAGGTTTAGTTTATTTTAAATTTATTTAGTTACTTTAGGATTAGTTTTGGGTTCGTGTTTAGGGATTAGGCTTAGGGTTTAGGTTTGTGGTTTATTTTGGTTTTAGAGTTTTAGGTTTATGCTATTAGGTTTGGGGTTTGTGGTTTAGGAAGGTTTAGGGTTTAGGGTTTAGTTTGTAAGTTTAGGGTTTAGGGTTTAGGATTGGGTTTATGGTTTTTTTTAAATTAAAAGGTATGTTTAGGTTTATTTAGTTTTTTTATTTAATTTTATTTATTTTAGTTTCTTTTATTTTTTTATTTTTATTTAGTTTATCTTTATTTTATTTAGTTAAGTTTATTTATTTTAATTTAGTTTTTTATTTTAGTTTATTTTTTAGTTGAGTTTTATTTTTAGTTTATTTTTTTAGGTTTGTGTTTTATTTTTTTAATTTTAGGTTTAGGTTTAGGTTTTTATTTTATTTTTTTAGGTTCAGGTTTTAGGTTTTTATTATAGTTTTATTTTTAGGTTTTATTTTTTTAGTTTAGGTTTTGGTTTAGGATAGGTTTATTTTAAGATTAGGTTTACAATTTATTTAGTTTAGTTTGTTTATTTTAGTTTAGGTTTAAGTTTAGGTTTATTTTATTTTTATTTTAGGTTTAAGTATTTTTTTTGAGTTTAGGGTTTTTAGTTTTATTTTTTATTTTATTTTTAGGTTTATTTTTTAGTTTTTAGGTTTTATTTTATTTTATTATAGTTTATTTTATTTTTATTTTATGTTTAATTTTTTATTTTATTTAGATTTTTTTTTCTTTATTATTTATTTTTATTTTCTTTTAGTTTTATTTTTATTTTATTTTATTTTATTTTATTTTTAGGTTTAGGTTTAGGTTTTATTTTAAGTTCTTATTTTATTTTATTTTATTATTTTATTTAGGTTTAATTTTATTTATTTAGGTAATTTTTGGTTTTTTAGGTTTTGGAGTAGTTTAGGGAGAGTAGTGGCTCATGGTTAGGGCCTAGGGCCTTAGTGTTATTAGTCAGGGTTAGTTTTGGCCCAGTGGTCAGCACCCAGTCTATGGTTTCAGCTCAGATGTTTTGGGTCAGGTCAGAGCCTGAGCCCAGGGTAGGGCTCATGGTTTAGCCCAGTTTAGGGTAGTGCCCAGGTCAGTGGCCTGGTTTGGGTGGATCGGTGCAAGCCTAGGGTGTTTGCTGCCCAGGGAGTCAGTTTTAGGAGGTTTAGGGAGGATTTAGGGCCTAGGGTAGGGTTTTAATGCAAAAAATTTAGTAGGATTATTTATTTTTTTTATTTTAATTTATTTTATTTTTTATATTTATTTAGTTTTTTTATTTAGTTTAGTTTATTTATTTAGTTTTTTATTTTAGTTTAGGTTTTTTATTTTAGTTTATTTTTTAAGTTTAGGTTTAGGTTTATGTTTATTTTTTAGTTTAGATTTATTTTTTTTTTTAGGATTAGGTTTTATTTTTTATTTTTAGGTTTATGTTTAGGTTTTTATTTTATTTATTTAGGTTTAGGTTTTAGTTTTTTTTTTTTTTTAGTTTATTTAAGTTTATTTTAGTTTGTTTAATTTTATTTAGTTTAGGGTTTAGGTTATTTTAGTTTAGGTTTAGGTTTTATTTATTTTAGTTTAGTTTATTTTAGTTTAGATTTATGTTTATTTTATTTTGTTTATTTTAGGTCTAAGTTTTTTTTTAGTTTAGGGTTTAGATTTTATTTATATTTATTTTTAGGTTTATTTTTTAGGTTTAGGTTTTTATTTAGTTTTATTTTTTTAAGATTTTGTGCCACCATTCTTCAAGATCTTTGGTGAACCCATGATAGCACATTGCACACTTTAGAGCAGAACACAGGTAGCAATGCACTCCTCTTCCGCCTTTTCGTTAGCAGTCTGCCAGGTGTTGCATTTGATTGGTACACTGAATTGCCCAACGATTCGGTGAAGACTTTTCCTGAGTTGGAGCACATCTTCATCAAGAGGTTTGTTGGAGCTCAGTAGAGGGTGACTGTAGGCAACCTCATTATAGAGAAATAGAAACTCAACGAGTACCTTGTTGATTACATTCTCGTGGTGCAACGAGCATGAAATGCCTAAATTATCAACAAAGCATGCCATTGAGATTCTTCTCAAGAATATCGATGGCTCGGTCACCTTCATGCTTAAGGTCTTTACCATCAAAACATTTGAGAAATTAATCAACAAGGAGGCTAGCCTACAAGAAGAAGCCAAATAGATGCCTTTTCCTACCAATCTAGCCTAATCCACAGAAGGTATTTGAGAAGAAGCCAGGGATAGTTGTGTCAATGGACAGAGGGAAGCAACCAGCTAAAGTTCAGTATGAGAGACTATGAGCTCAGCAGCCTCCTTTGCCACCACCTCGACCATCATACCGGCCTCCACAGCCGCCACAACAACCATTTCGACCACCTTAGCAGCCTACCCAGTAGTGGTATTCATATTCATCGCAAGATAGCTACTTTCCACCTACTCTTGTGGATAGATTTAATAAGCTATATTCAATCAAGAGGGAGGTAGTTAGGAAAATCTTTAAGAATCTCTTAAAGCAACCTAACTTTCAGTTACCAAAGCCTAAGAGGCTGAAGGAAGTGGGCAAGAGTGATGATCCTATCTATTGCTCCTACCACTGCATGTTAGGCCATATCTTAAAGGATTATATCACTTTGAAGGACTAGCTTGAGTGTAGTTACAAGTTGAGAGCCGTAGTCATCCCTAAGGAATACTTAGAACAACCATCTAGTTTTGTTAGAGTAATCCTTGGGGATACGATCCTCTTAAGACCAAATAAGTTATGATATCTCCTATCTCAACCTCTAAGAAGATCATTTCTAAGATCAAGAAGCTTTTCTTGTAGGTGCCTGAAGTAGCTCAAACCTCCAACACCAAGGATGGTTTGCATGTTGCAAAGGAACCGAGGAGGGTGATAGCAAGTAGAGTTTCACCATACTTGGGATAGTCTAAGAAGACGCCTATCCTCCACCATCCATTTTACCACCTCTTGCTAGCTCCTCTTCTAGGAGAGTGCAGATATAAGGGCACTAAATCCCTTACTCGCTTTTACTTGATTTCTATCATGTACCTCCACCCAAAAAAGAAATTAATAAAGCGATTCTACTTAAATATTGTCTACTTCTTATTCTTGATTTTATTCCTATTGAAAGCAGTCTAAATAAAAATAATAGCTCTAGTAGATCGATCCTTTCCTTCGACAGACTATCCTTCAATCAATCGGTTCACCTCTTGAGATTGACATGGAGTCAACTAACTCTGAGGATCCCATAGGAGAAGTTGTAGATGCCCGATAAGAAGGTAGAACTTTCCATAAGCTCATCATTCCAAGAAGTCACTAAATTCAACCAATGCAGTGGCAAAGTTCTACCTCCTATGGTAGCACCTCAGGATAAGTATAAGCAAGTTATTAGTTCTAGATAGCTCTCCATAGAATGCTCCACATATGGATATGCTTGTGGAGGATGACCTCATTTTTTAGAATGAGCTCTCAACCCCTCCATCTTAGGCTTAGATTCCTCTTAGACTTTAAGAGCTCTAGTCTTAAGACACATCTAGTGATTAGGTGAACACTCAACCTAGCCCTAGAGACTGAAGAGTTAGCCATGAATAGTCTCATGCCTGGGTGTTATGAAAATTTCCTACCCTTAGCTCAAACCATTCCTCACTTTCCTTCTTTCTAAGTCAAACTCCAAATCAATTATAATTGATTTTCTCCAAACTCAAATCAAATCCATGATTGAAATCCATGATTGAAATATATAATTGAAACCCATGATCAAAATCCATCAAAATTCTTAAGTCTAAATCTTTCAAAGTCCTTAATCTTCTATTAAGGACTTAACTAAAATCAATTCTAAACTAATTCAAAGTAATGAGATTTTCTCAAAACTCATTTATATTCTCATTTATATTCACATATATAAATGAAATATAAATATAACTCAATCAAACCAATGTCAAAAATTAAAAATCAAACTCCAAAATTTTCCTAAGTCCCTTAAATCCCTCTTAAAGGACTTAACCAAAATTATGATTAAAACCACTTCAAATCCCTTAAATTTTCTCATGATCCATTTATATTCTCATTTATATTCACATATATAAATGAAATATAAATTCAAACAATCAAAACCAATTCCAAAAATCAAACTCAAACCCACTCAAAATTCAACCTAAGCCTTTCAATTCAAAATCTTGAACTTAGCTAAATCAATTTCAGATCAAGCCAAACTCTTGATTTTCCTTCATGATTCAATCAACCCTACAATCATTAACCCATATATAAATCCAAACTACAATAACCAAATCAAAACATAGTTCAAAAATCAAAGCCAAAATCTCTTCATATTCTTCCTTTGAATATGAAATTGTCAAATGGATCAAAACCCATTTAACTTCAAACCACTTATAAATGGATTTATATTTCAAT
Organism: Cymbidium sinense; assembly: GCA_021442155.1. Classification (NCBI taxonomy): domain Eukaryota; kingdom Viridiplantae; phylum Streptophyta; class Magnoliopsida; order Asparagales; family Orchidaceae; genus Cymbidium; species Cymbidium sinense. Next base: position 251,753 of record JAKCPB010000436.1, on the reverse strand, counting down.
CATAAGTCCATATACAAGATTAATCAAGCTCAAATCATGCTTTGACCAAGCCATTTGACCCACTTAGGCTCACTTGACCTAAAGTGACCTAAAGTACCCTTATGAGCCAAATTCTAATCCTAACCAAATTGGATTGAACCAAACTCACCTATGCCTCTCATCATGATCAACAATCTTCATGGGATGATCAATCAATCAAATTGGGTCAAACCAAGTCAAACCTAAGGGTTGACCAAGTCAACACTTAGCCCAAAATGAAACCTAAAATTCTACCATAGGCTAAATTGATTGAAACCATTGATCTAAGTTCATTCATGACCTATGTTTGAACTTGACCAAGCCAACATTTGAGCCTAACCTAGCCCAATTGGCCACTTGATCCAAGTTGACCCAACTTGACTTAAATGGTCAAAATATGTCGAGACTTGATCTAAGCCAAATTGATCCAAACCAATAGGTCAAGTTCATTCCAAATCACTTGTTGAACTTGACCAAAGCCTCAATTGGCCAACTAGACCTAAGCTAGCCCAATTGACCTTAGACATAACTTGACCTAAAGGGGTCATGTTGAGCCAAATTTGAACATAACCAAAATAAGTTGGAAACAAAGATACCAATCCACTCCATATGACTAACCTAACCTAAGCCTACCCTTGACCTACCTCAAATAGCTCAAATGGGTCAAATAGGGCAACTTGACCCATTTGACCTTAACGAAGTCATATGAGCCAAAGTCAAAACTATTCCAAACTGAATCAAACCAAGGCCACCAAAATATTTCAAATGGTCATATGAACTTGTCCCAATTTGAACAATTAGTCAACTTGACCCATTTTGACCTAAATGGGTCAACATGAGCCAAACCTTATCAAATGAACTCCAAATCCAATGAAACTTGGCCAAACCTATTTTCTCCACATACCCAACATATCCAAATTAAAAAAAATCAGCAAAATGACCATCCTACATAGGCCATAGAACAAATTTTGGCTTAATCTATGGGTAATTTGGTCATACCCTCTTCATATCCACTTGATGCTTTCCTAATAGCTCAAGGGGACCTAATGAAGAGTGGTGCACCCAACCCAATGGGTTTGGGTCAGCCCAATTGGCCCCAAGACCAAACCTGACCCCATGGGTCAAAATGGCAAATTCAAACTCCCTCATCCACTCAATTTCAAGCACATGGAGGTTTGAAATCCACTCAAGGCCTCAAACCGACCATGTGCAAACATCTAATTGATCAAACAACCCTCCCATTGTGAGCAATTGGATTAAAATGACAAATAAGCTTGTGGTCATCCGATCCTTCAAGGGGAAGATATACTCCACCTAATTGAATTCAAATCCATCATTTCTTATTTTGATTGAACCTAAGAAAGTCAAAGAAGCAATTCCTCAGCCTCCTCAAGCTTCCTTGAGTGAAATCAAACTTCATCTTCTCATTTTTGCTCAGTGTGAAAATAGGGGAGCTTAATCCAATCTTGAACTTCCTCCACACTAAAAACCACCTCAATTCCTTTTGTACACTTCTAAGGACCAATGAGCTCACTCAAGCTTCCATTGGAGTTCCATAGCAAGGAGAGGAGCAATTGGATCAAAGCCAAGGATCTTCATGTGGTGTTGGTCCATAGAGCAAGCACCCAATCCCAAGGCCTAGAATTTTGGGCTTCATCCCCTGACGGTTACCTCATCTATCTCGATAGCTAGTGAGGCATGGATTTTTCTAACCACCTAGCATAGGAGGTGTTGGTCCTTTGTGAAGGGAATTTTCAATTCATGCAAATCCCACCATTGGATGTGCCACTCATTAGCTTTAGATGGTGTGGGTTAAGTCTTGTTTGAATCCAAGCTCAATCCAGCTCAGATCTTCCCCTAGATCATGGACGGTCTCTATTTATCTAAGGAGAAGAATTGGGAGATCTTGGCCATCCATCCATGCATTTTGGATGGATGGCTGAGATTATTACCATGTTTAAAATTTGATTTATCCTTTTAAAAACCGTAGGGAGATCTCTTATCATCCGATCTTTGATCGGATGGCAGAGATCAAAGGGCGTCCACCGTCACGCCGCCTTTTAGATGTGATGTTTAAGTAATGGGTTCATAGCACGATGCGTGTAAAGCGCGCTAACCACCGCCACCATGCGTTGTACCGTGAGCTAAAGGATTAGTTAGGGATTTAATTAAATGCTAATTAATCTCTAGATATTCTAAAATTCATATCTCTCTCAATAAAATTCAAATAAATATGAAATAAATTTCTATGGAAATATAATTCAACCTATAATATTTTAATTTTAATTTCAAGGATTTTGAATTATGATTTTTCTAATTTTGGGTTTTATTGAAACTTCATTTTGCTAATTATAATTAAGCCGATTAATCCCAAACTTCTTGGGTATGGTTTAGGGGATGACTTCTGCCTCCCCTAATTTTCTTGGAATTTATTGAAGGTTTGATTAGGAGAATTGCATATGGGTTTCCTAATTAGTCCCTTAACCTAATTAAGGATAATTAAGGTGTGAATAGTGGTTTTAATCCATGATTAGGGTTGATCAAGATTAGATCCAGTAGATAGGAGGTTTAGGGAATAATTTTGGGGCATTTCCCTTAAGCTATTTCCTAAACCCCCTTTTCTCTCCTTAATCTTCTCTTAATTAAGGGTTAATTCATTAATTATCCCCTTAATTAATTTCTAAAATTCTAACAAACTTCTAGAACTTAATTAATCTACTTTGGGTAGATGCTTAGGTGTTTAATAACCTAAGTTCAATTAATGAAATCAAAACCCAATTCATATGTGTGAAAGGGTGTTTTGAAATTACTTAAGCTAAACCCTTAGCTTAATTAACCTTTAATTATGAGCTAAATTGCATTAGGCCTTTTCTTATTAGGTGCATTGCAAATTTAAATTCCTTGTGAGTTTTTTATGTCATTTCATTGGCTCATAATTATTTGATTAATTATTCTAAGGTGGTGTAGGTAAGGGTTAATTAAGTTACTTAATTCATACTGTAACCTAATTAATACATAAAAGTGGATCTAATTATCTAAAAATTAAAAAAAATATCAAAAACATGTGGGAATGGGTTAGGAACAGGAAACTCAACTCATCTTTTCAAAATTAAATCAAACTCCAAACTAAACAAAAATCACATTGAATACACTTTGATTTATTTTAAACTTTCTTATTCCATAAGAATGTCTTTAGGATTTAATTAAAGTGAATTTGTTTACATGCTTTCATTGCTTTGAATCTTTTCCCAACATGCTAAATTTGTATGTCATGTGAGTTTATGCATCCATATTTTTCAAATTCAAATTCAAAAATGAAATTGTTTACTTTATGTCAAATTTGCATGTGTTGGCTAAAGTAGAAATATGAATGGCTATTATCACTACTAAATTCAAATTATTTTCAAAACATATAAATCAAATATCAAATCTGAAAGTATGCTACTTATATTTTAATTATGGGCTTGCATGTGAAAAATTATAAAGGTATGCTTAGCATAGGTTTCCTTTCTCTCTTATGTTGGTATAGTTTTGAATAAGAATTTGGTGATATATATGGTTCATTTGAAAAGGACCTAATACTCAACTAGTTCCATATCCTATTCATCCCTATGGCATCACCCAAGAGGGGCTACCTATACTTGCATGCATAAAGTGCATAAACAAAATGAATCCATTAATACAACTTTTGCATTCTTCTTTTCCATTTCATTTCTTTTATACACATGTTTGTATTTAAGGAAAGTTGTATATTAGTCTGGAAAACCCCAAGGTTGTGAGGCTTTAGGTAGCCCTAAGTAGGTCTTGTACCTTACACCTATGGTTCACAATGACACTGTACTCACTTATGCCTTTCTTACTTTCATATGTGTATGTGAAAATTTGGATTAGGAAACCCTTTCTACTTAAGAAAAATCATACATATTCAACTTCTAAATTTTCTTAAATGGATTACTTAGCATGCATTATAAAGTATATTAAATATTCTCATTTTGTATGTATAGATATTCTTAGGGTCCATCCATATGCATGTTATATATTGGGAAAGAAATGAAGTAATGTGTGTTATGTGAATTTTGATTCATTTTATTTAATCTTAAAATGCCTTTCTTTTGAATAGGTTTGTTTAGAGTTCATCTAAACTTAGGATTAATTATAAGATTAAAATCAAAACATTCACCTAAATAAAACTAAAATGTGAATCTACTTTAGAAATTACTTAGGTGGGAAGGAAAGATAAGTTCTCTTTCCCTCTCTTATAACTTAGTAATTAATTGTAGGATTCACCTGAACCAAATCAAAACATGAAATAAAATCAACTCAAAATAATTAAACAACTTAAATTAAACCCTCCTTTAAGTTGAATATGTTTTCACACTTAGAAAATTTGAACCTAAAGCCATAGCTAAACATACCACACAAACCTTCAAAGTACACACATTAGCCTAACTCACCACTTCTAGCTTTAGGTTAGGTCGATGCATGGTTTGATGTTTTATTTTATTTTGTGATATATGTTTTAGACTAGATGTTAGGGTGTATGCTCATAGAATGAATGGTAGGATGCTTTTAGTCTAACTATTCTTTTGTAGGGATTGTGCTTAAGGCAGCTATCATAACAAAATATAAATGCTTTTGCTTATAGGTGTTTTATACCCCTAAGCATAATCCAATAGGTCAGGTGGACTTAGTCACCCATGTGTGGGGTGATAAGTCACATATATATGTTTGGGATTTATGTGGTTTATTTTAGCTAACCTTGTTTTTGCAAGTGTTAGTTAGATTTTTACTTTTTCCTTTTCATGTAAATTTATGCAATTAGGATTTTGGGATGATTGTTATGGGGATTAGGATGAACATTTGTCATAAGATCCTATCGTATCCACCATGTGAAGCCTTGGAGCATCTACCTTCCAACCATCCAAAAGAAGGAACCAAAAAAAGAAAAGAAGAAGAAAGAAGAAATGAAGCTTGAAGACCCCCATAATAATGAATTCCTTGCTTAATTGTAATTTAATTCATTTGTAATCTAGGTTGTATAAGGGTAGAGCTCTACCCACATTTGATATTTTTGGGTTTGTACGGTGGTACTCGACCACAACGGCCTTTTATTCTTTTTGCGATTAGCTTTATAAATTGATTGATGATTTGTTTAGCTTGTTCATTAGGTGGCATGCTTTTCCTAGTTTCTTCCTTGCTTTATGTATGGCCTGGATGTGGATTAGGCTCTTTAGGGAAAAATAAATCTTTTACCCAACTTAATAACTCAAAATAAAAATTAAACAACTCATAACCTCACTTAAAGCTTAGGTTTAAAATCAAGATAAAAGAATTAGCAACCCCTTAGCTGGATGAGTATTTCTTTTGCAATATCATGCACAACAACATCTTCTTTCACTCTTGATTGGAGGGATTCCATCTTTGCTAGAGAGAATTTAACCTTTGAGAGCATGGTGGAAACTCACCTCCTCCCTTCATTGATTTTGGCCAATAACTTTATTTCTCATGCATTACTCATATGAATCCTATTAGCTGAAAAATAATTGTCCAAAAATAAAAATAAAATAAAATTTTAATTGATTAGATTTAGGTCATTTGAAACATGTCCCTTTACATGATCTAGTCTCTTTAAAAAGTGAGTTTAAGGACTTAGTCTCTTTCTAAATAAAGAAACTCATATCTTGCATAAGCATAATGACTTGCCTACATGTATTTAAAATCAGGAGGAGTTAGTTGGCACCCACCCCTGGTGGTTGTAAGTCTGCTATGGTTTGTCCTTTCTTGTGAAGGAAAACCAATTACCCATTTTGCCTTAGATTTAGGTTGTGCTTTCGGCCCCTCAAAGCTTCCTAGATTTAGGTTCTGTTGCTTCTCCCTTTGTGGGCCATAAGCATAATTCCTCACCTCTTAGGCATTTCCTTAATCTTGTGTTAAGGAATCATAAGTCCTAAATTTCTAATAAAAAATGCAACTCAAACAAACTAAATTGATTTCTAAAATGTAAAGCCCAACTATAGGATAGTTTGAGACTGCTCGCTAGGTTTCCTAGCATCATGGGCATCTCCTACTTATCTTCCATTTTGGCTTTGATAATAACTCTCTCTTTTTGATCTTCAAAAATAAACTAATTGATTGATAGTCCCTTCCTATTGAAATCTGTGAAGACAATGATCATTTACCTTAATCGAGAGTTTTCCTAGGAATCCCATTCCTTAGGATGTAATTAACTATGGGGGCTTGCCCCTGTAAGGAACTTAATGAACCTAGTTTAAAATAAACCCTACTTTACTTTTCCATGTAAAGTAGGGGAAGAATCTCTAGTATATATGCAGACCCATCATTCTTAGGAGTCCTTATTGAGGTGATTAGGTCCGTTAAAGAGTAATGACTTCTATCTTTCGAGATAGTACACTATTCCTTGATGACATACTCGATCACCTGAATAAGCACATCTGCGGATCTATGTGGCATCCTAAAAAGATGAATTTCTATATGCTTGACTCTTTCATTTCTACCAATATATTTGAAGGCAACTCACTCCCATATAGAAATTTTTCACTCTAGATTTTTCTACACTCAAGGTTTCTCTCTCCATCTTTGGTAAATGATCTTGTCTTTGAGTATCGATAGTGGGTTTGTACTTTGGTATGAATCAGACTATCCTTCTTTTGGCACTTAGCTTATTTCATCCTTAAGTTGAACTAGCCAACATCTTTAGGTTTTAGGTCGCATTCCTTATTGGTCTTAAAACCCCGCTGGTTCTCAATGGGTAAAATGAAAAGATGTAAATAAAAAAACACTTTAAAGACTTCCTCCTTATCATTTTCATGATAAGGAAAGGTTCACCCTAAAATAATAAAGATAAAATAACCATAAAGACTTTGCTTTTCAAAAAGCACCTTTTCAAAAAATGCACTTAATAAAATATTTTCCACAAAAATTTATCACCCTCATTTGACAATTCTCATAATTGTTATATGTAGGGATTTTCAAAAGTAAAATTAACAACATTTTCCAAAAGCACAAATGAACATCTTCTTTCAAATCACTTTGATGAAGATTTCATTTTCAAAATGAACAATCATCTTTCCAAAAATCATAAAAAATTTTTTTCAAAAAGCACCTTTTCAAAAATATACTTAATAAATATTTTCCACAAAATTTTGTCACCCTCTGTTAACAATTCCCATAATTGTCACATGTAGGAGCTTTCAAAATAAAACTAACAAAATTTTCCAAAAAGTGCAAATGAACATCTTCCTTCAATTCACTTTGATGGAAATTTCATTTTCAATAAAGTGAACAATCATCTTTCCAAAAAAAAAGCAACATCATAATCACAAAGTTTTCAAAAAGCACACATGAATCTTTCTATTCAATGCACTCACACTTATTGAATGGAAGTTTCATTTGTAAACAAAATTAAACTTTTCAAAAATCACACATGAACATCTTCATTTGATATACTCAAATTTATTAATTGAAGATTTCATTACCAACTAAAAATATCAATTGGGAAATCCCACTTAAACAAACCTCACATATGATGAAGTTGGAATTCCTCTCTCTCAAAAAAGCAATAATCACACAAAATAAAATCTCATTTCAAAAATAAGATTGATCTCCATTCTACATACCTAAATTTGTCAAGTGGAAGTCCTCTTTTCAAAATTAAAACTTAAACAATCATATTTCAAAATTTTAAAGCACATTTGGAACTTCATTTAGCATACTCAAATTTGCTAAGTGAAGTTTCCAAATCCAAAATCAAAAATCAACAATCATATTTCAAAATTTTCAAAACACATTTTAGAACTTCATTTAGCATACTCAAATTTGCTAAGTGAAGTTTCTAAATCCAAAATAAAAAATTAACAATCATATTTCAAAATTATGAACACATTTGGAACTTCATTTAACATATCCAAATTTGGTAAGTGAAGTCTCCAAATTCAAAATTCAAATTTTCAAACACAATTTTGGAAACTTCATTTAACATACCAAAATTTGTTAAGTGAAGTCTCCAAATAAAAAAATTCAAAATTTTCAAACACTTTTGGAACCTCACTTAACATAACTAAATTTGTTAGGTGAAGCCTCCAAATCCAAAACCAAAATTTTCAAATATCATTTGAAACTTCACTTAACATACTCAAATTTGTTAAGTGAAGTCTCCAAATCCAAAACCAAAATTTTCAAACACATTTTGGAACTTCATTTAGCATACTCAAAGTTGCTAAGTGAAGTTTCCAAATCCAAAATCAAAAATCAACAATCATATTTCAAAATTCTAAACACATTTTGGAACCTCATTTAACATATTCAAATTTGCTAAGTAAAGTTTCCAAAGTCAAAACCAAAATTCTCAAATACCTTTGCAACTTCTTTTCTTAGCATACCAAATTTGCTAAGGAGGAGTTTCCATTTTCAAAACCAAAAAAAATTTAAAAATTTTGAACACATCATTTGGGAATTTCATTTAGCATACTCAAATTTACTAAGTGAAATTTCCATTAAAAAAAGCTAAGTTTCATCTTTAGCATACTAAATTTGCTAAAATAAAGTCTCCACTTTCAATCACATCAAAACAAAATGAAACACTTAGGATTTTCTTAGCATACCTAAATTTACTAAGAATCCTATTTTCAAAAATCAAACAAAACACACTTGGATTCTTCACTTAGCATACCTAAATTTACTAAGTGAGAATTCCAAATTTTCCAAAATCAAAACAAAATTCACAAAAAAAAAGAAAAAGAAAAGAAACAATCACTTTCTCAAATACTTCACTTAGCATACCTAAATTTGCTAAGTAAGTGAAATTCCAAAACAATCAAACAAAAACAAAATCAATTTGACCCTTACTTTAACATACCCAAATTTGTTAAAGGAAAGGGTCCTCAAAATCTAAAATTCAAATTTAAACAAACAATGAACCTATGGAAGCATTCTTATCAAAAGTTTTGGATCCATATTTCAACATACCTAAATTTGTTGAAATTGGATTCATATTCGAATACCTCTTTCAATCAATCTTCTCAAATCCATTTGAACCCCACATAACACTTCCAAGTTGTTGGATGTGGGTTTAAATTTTCAAATTCAAAAATTCAAAAAAAGTCTATAAAGATAGAAATCTGATACAAACTCATTTCTCATTATTCTTACATTCACATGCAAGAGGCCAGTCTCTTATAGTTGTTGAAATGGCTTTTAGAAGTTCAGTTTTACCTTCCCCCATGGTATGGATCTAGCTTTGGATCAAGCTAACTTCCCCCATCTGGACCATACTCATCTGATTCACTTTGGTCGGGGATTCGAGGGAGCCAAGATTACTTGTGAGGGCACTCCCCTCACTACATTTAGCAGAACCAAGGTGACCGGGTAGAAGCCGATCATCAGGATTGACTTACCCTCTGACTCTGATGTCTCCTCACTGAAGAGGAAAGTGGTGGTACATTGACTGTCATAGTGCAGTGCAGTAGTACTAGCCCCATTGTATGCCCGTGGTTTCATGTCGCCTGGGCTAGCACCATCTCATCTCTGTATTCTAAGGGGTAAGGCTCCCCACTGTGGCTTGCCTCCCCTACATTTGAGTATGGGTCTATCTCACACTCCTCCCATCCTACCCATACATAGTGTATGAATAAGAACGCATGATCAGCACCACATAGATCTCCAGAGCTAGAGGTAGGCTCACCATGGATGAGTTTCCTTGTCACACTTCACTGGTTACAAAACCAATTCCATCCTCTCTCGGATCGGATAGAGAGGATGTCAGGAGGATCCATTCATCACCTACTCCAGTGGTGCATTTTAGCCGTAGGTTCCGTGAGAGCAGAGGTCATGCGGCCTCCATCTATCTTACACGGTAGGTGAGCATGGATGCTCAGTGAGACACGCTTGATCTCGATCTATCATCCCCTGGGAGTATTCATGACTAGAGAGGGCCCGTGAGGCCCACACAACACATATTACTAGCATAGAGAGACATAGGTTCAACCGTAGTCACACCGCTTTCGATTGATTTTCCAAAGATAGCACCTACCCATACCTCATACCAATAGTATCCTTCTAGGGACTAGCTACCATAGGGGTGCATGTGTGAGAGTCAGTGATTTCTCCACCCCATCACTTTAGCCCTCGTCTGCCATCGCCAGTTCAGGTTACAACATCTCCTATTCCATCTAAGGCCATGAAGGCCACATCCGGGAAAAGCACCGTTGGTGATCCACTATGGGGATCCTACTCCTTCTACACCACCCATTATGGTAGAGCCGAGCTCTCCTGCTCGACCTTCTACCCCAGTGATGGTGCAAAAGGAGTGGCAACCCCGAAGCATCGTGGTCATCCCTTCACCAACTCCACCCATACAACAAGATGTGGAGATGGTGACAATGATTTCAGATATTCCAAATGACAGTACAGCTGCACCATTGGTAGTGGAATATCTTAGGATGGTTACCCCACTCATAGTTAGTAGCAGTCGGGAGTGTCATTCATCCAGAGTACGCACGTGATTGAGGTGCAGGTCCAGGCCTCTCGCATGAATAGTGATCACACCGGTTAGCCTAGACTATTTATACCCGCTTAGTTGGATCATTCTTTAGATGAGATAGTTGCACATTATTTCATGGAGAAGAAGGAAATCTTGGGGTACGATTGGTCAGATGAAGAGAAAGTCATCTTTGATCCCAACAAAGATGACTTATTGGGGACTCAACTGAGTCTACATGGTTGACAGAGGATCTCTTCTTAGGAACAACAAGCCAAAGAAGGTGATGAGGTTGATCGAAGACTGAGACACCCCACCTCAATACTAGAGAAGGATGAGCAGATTGATAGGATGGCATGACAGTTATAGGACTTGTTAGCAGCAGTTATAGTGCTTCAAAAATAAGCCCCATTAGTTCATCCTACTACAGTCGACATCAGTCAGCCTGAGTTAGTGCATGTCTGGACCCAACCAAGACTATACCTCCCATTGAGCAAGGTAGCACTAGCTTGTATAGGAAGGTAGTGGAAAGTACTTGCATACAAGAAAAAGATATAAAATCCATGGTTGAGCAGCACATGAAGGAAGCTTTAGCTCAAGCCCGGGGAGGATCATCGATTCCAATGGGTAGACCATACCTAGAGGAATTCGATGTTATCCAATATCCCAAGGGTTTCGTGCCTCCTTCCTTCAAAAGCTTTGATGGTAGTGGAAACCCAACATACACATTTTGAGCTTATTGCAATGTGTGGCAAATGATGCTTTACTTTTCTGCCTTTTCATTAGTAGCTTAGTGGGTATTACTTTTGATTGGTATGTTGAACTACCCAATGGTTCAGTAAAGACATTTCTTGAGTTAGAGCAATTCTTCATCAAGAGGTTTTCTAGAGCTCAGCAAAGGGTTACTGTAGGTGATCTCATTGTATCACAATAACATCCCAGTGAGTCCCTTATTGATTATATTCTATGATGGCATAACCTAAGTATGAAGTGTGAAGCTTTATCAACAAAGATGCCATTGAGATTCTCTTAAAGAATATCCATGGTCCGCACCTTCATGCTTAAGGGCTTCACTATCAAAACATTTGAGAAGCTAATCAACAAGGCTACAAGGAGAGGCCAAACAATTAGCTTTTCAAGATCACAAAGAAGCCATAGAAGGTTTATGAAAAGAAGCCAGGAGCAATAGCAGTGATTGACAAGGGGAAGCCTCCAACTAGAGATAAGTCTGAGAGACCACGACCTCAGTGGCCTCCACCTCCTTTGCCACCATCGAGGACCCCAGGCCTCAATCACCCTCTACGGCCAGACAACCTCCTCGCCCATACCACGAGACTGCATATGCATATCCGCTGCTAGGTAGCTATGGTCCACTTACTCTTTTAGATAAGTTAAACAAACCTTATTCTCTTAAGAGGGAGGTAATCAAAAAGATCTTTATGAATCTCTTAATGAAACCTGACTTTCAGCTACCCGAGCCTAGGAGACTAGAGGAAGTAGAAAAAGTCATGATCCAAACTTTTGCCCTTACCACTATATGTTAGGCCATGTTTTGGAGGATTGCTTCACATTCAAGGACTAGCTTGAACATTTCAAGACCGTGTGTAGTTATCCCAAAGGAATACCATGGAACAACCTTCTAGTTCCATGAGGGTAATCCTTGGCGATACATGTGATCCTACCAAAACTAAAGAAGGTTGTGATATTTCTCTATCCAAAACTTTTAAGAAAATCATTCAAGATCAAGAAGCTTTTCCTTGAGTCTGAGTCACTCAAACCTCCAACACCAAGGAAGGTTTGCAAGTTGCCGCCAAATCTAAGAAAGTGGGAGCTCAAGAAAGAAGAAGCAAAGACATGTGTTAGCTGATAGCCCTTTAGAATAGCCAACCGTGTCCAAAGATCACTATAGTTGTAGCTTCCACACTGGCAACTTCTTCCATTTCAGCTAGCTTTTATGTTTCTTCTACCAGTAGAACTCTTGTATCAGCAGATAAATGCATCAGATCCCTTACTCCACTCACTTTACTTGACTTCTACTTTGTATCTCCAAATAATTCCAAGAAATTGAAGAATAAAGCTAGTTTGAATTACATCTGTCACCGATGGGTTGTCTTCTATTCCTAATGATAACTCTTCAAGTCTAAATAACTATAACAATTTTGATCTTCCACTTTATGATTCAGAGTTGGACTTCCCAACTCTGAATACTACTAGTTCACATCTTAAGATAGACTTGGAATCATTCGATTTTGAGGGTCCCATAGGAGAAGATGTAGGTGAGCTTGAAGTGTAGGTAGAACCTTCCACCACCTTGCCTCAAGAGATCACCGTAGTCAACCTCCATAGTGTCAAGGTTCTACCTCTTAGGGCAGACCTCAAGATAGGGAAACAAGTCATTGGTACAAGATCAAGAAGCCCTTCCACAAGATGCTCCACCCTTGGATATGCTTGGAAGATCACAAGGTGGACTACATCCTTTCTCATCTAAGAAATTTTCCATCTAAGCTAAGCATATATGATGCCCTTGTCTTATCCAAAGAGATGAGGGAATCACTAATCAAGGCCCTCCTTGATCCTGAAATATGCCACCGATAGTGAGGAAGCACATTATGCAAAAGAAGCTCAAGGGATCACCTTCATAGATGAAGACCTTCTTTTGGGGACATGAGCACCCTCTACATTACAATGACATGGAGGTTTACCGCCGTGGTTCACATGGATTTAGTGCATCGATAAACATTATGAGTCTAAAGACCCTTGCCTATTTGAAGATGACATCTCCACACTCAGGAGATCGATGATGTTGAGAGGATTCTGATCAAGGTGAGTGAGCTTTAGGTTCTATAGTGTTACCTTTGAAGATAGGTGACCGGAAGACCAAGCTAAGTTCTACATCATTGAAAATACTTCATTCACCGCTTTGCTTGGTAGGCCTTAGATACATTAACAAGATCATTCCATCCTCCCTTCATCGCATTAAGTTCAAAAGATGGAATTGAATACCGTGTCAGCAGAGATGAAAAGCTATTTTTAGTTAAAGAGGTTGAAATTTATGAGAATGCGACCTACTATCTTCCTCAAAACACCCTTTCTTGTGAACTTGGACAAAATTCAAATGTAAATACAAAAGCAAAAGAAAAGATAAAAGAAAATGAAAAGAAAAAAGAAAGTCCAAGTGAACAAGATAGGGAATTGAAGAAGAAATAGATCCACATATCACATTCCACCCACAGTTCATTCCATCATATGGACATGTGGGTAGGGATGGCTCAACCTCCACCGTGAGAGGTGAGGGAAAGAGGTAGTGTGGGAGAATTTGGCCTTCAGCCAATAGTGATCGTGTTCCAGTTCATAAGAATACCCCTACTATTCACATAGACTTGGAATCCAGCTCAGAGGATGAGTCTAATGTGATTAGTATACCAACCAACCCCTCTCAATGGGTTCCATTGGAGGTGACTTTCGATATAGATAGAAATGAAGACCAGGCCTCCAAGCAAAGCAAAGGATTCTAATCTAGTTTATGTGAAACTATTAGGTTGATGTTTGAGTAGTTAAGGAAGTCCCTAAGTCTTCCAGTGACATGAAGTAGAAGAAGTTCTTTTGGGATCATCATCCTAAAGCCTAAGTTGATGTAGAGCTTGAGGAAGACACTTTTAAAGAATTAATGGAATTACCTTTTGAATTTTACTCACCTTGTGTTCAAAATCTTATATAGAAAGGTTCAGTTCCTTACACATGGTCCAAGCACTCAGGTCAATACTTCAAAAAGCTATGGAATAATACAGGCAGGGAGGCACAATCAAGAGTAGGACTAGGATTCAGAATAGTGGGTCCGATCGATGATGAACATTATTGCCTAGTTATTACCAACCATTTGAAATCTAATAGTTTCTTCTCACACATCCCTAACTCTTATGAGTATGTGCATTTAGAAACCTTAGTTGATCCAGATGATCTCCAAGTCAAAGCGGCACCACTAGAATTTGAAGAGGAGATTCATTTAATAATCGACAAGCTTAAAGAATCAACCTCAGGACAGAAGAAAATCCACACCCGACATACATCAGTTCATTGTTGAATGAAGAAGAAACCAATGACTTAGTTAGGTTATTGACTAAGTTTAAAGACTGCTTCACATGGAGTTATGAAGAAATTCCAAGATTATCTCTTAACGTAGTAGTCCACAAGCTACCAATAGATCCTAATGCTACCCTTATTAAGTAAGCTCCTACATGATGCAATTAGAATTGAACAATGTCATTTCTCAAGTCATGAAATTGATGATGGATTTCATCGTGAAGAAAAATATCCTACCTGGTTAGCTAGTGTCATCCTAGTTAAGAAGAAGAATGGCCAAATTCGCATTTGCGTCAATTTTAGGAACTTAAATAAGGCATGTCCTAAGGAAGAGTTTTCTTCCTATACTAGAGTTAATGGTGGACATCGCCTCATCTCATGCAATTTTCTCTTTCATGGATGGGTCATCTGGCTATAACCAAATCAAGATGTCTCTTGAAGATGAAAGAAACACTGCTTTCCAAGCCCCAATCGAATCTTCTGTTATAGGGTCTTGCCTTTCGGCCTTAAAAATACTGGTGATACATACCAACGGGCCATGACTCAGATCTTCAATGAACTCATCCATTAAGTGCTATGTTGATGATCTGGTAGTCAAGAGCAAAGAAAAGGAAGACCACCACTTTAACTTGAGAGTAGTTTTTGAATGGTTAAGATAATATAACCTCAAAATGAATCCCATGAAGTGTGCATTCAGAGTAGCTTCAGGAAAATTCCTTGGGTTTGTTGTTCAACACCGGGGAATAGAAATAGATCCTAAAAAGATTAAAGCTATCTTAGAAATGCCACCTCCTAAGAGTTTAACTCAACTCAGATCCTTTCAAGGATGGTTGGCATATCTAAGATGTTTTATCTCAAACCTATGGAGATGCAAGCCATTCTCAGCACTTATCAAAAAGGATGCCAAGTTCAAGTGGGATGAAAAGTGCCAACATGCTTTCGAAGACATCAAAGAATACTTGGTGAAGCTGCCAGTTCTAGTAGCCTCTATCCCGGGTAGGACACTGATCCTTTACACTATTGCATTGGATGACTCTCTCGATGCTCTTGGCCCAAGCCAATGATGAAGGGAAGGAAAGCTTCTACAACCTCGCCATCATCGATTCATGCAAGCAAACTATCCACCTATTGAGAAACATTGCCTAGCTTTTATCTTTGCATCTCAGAAGCTATGACCCTACATGATTTCTCATAAGGTAAACTTGATCTCCTAAACAAATCCATTACAATATCTCATGACACGGCCAACACTATCCAGACATTTGGCATGTTAGTCCATGATTCTCTTGCAGTTCGATATCACATTTGTACCCTCCATGTAAAAGGAGCACTAGCAGATTTCTTAGAGACACCCACCCTATTCTCTTCTTAGTGATGATCTCCCGATGAACAAATCATGAACTAAGGGAGGAAACCGATGGGAGATGTATTTTGATGGTGTTGCTTCTTTTCTTAAAGGTGAAGCACCACAATCTACTCTCCTAGGAAAGGTGGGGTAGAATAGTTCTTCTAACTCAAAACTGTGATGTGATGAGATTCTCATACTATCTTTCCAACCCTTGCACCAACAATAAAGTTGAGTATGAGACTTTGATTGTCGGTCTGGAGTTAGCCATCACTATCAGTGTCAAGAGCACCAACATCTTTGGGGATTCTTAGTTGGTCATCAACCAGATTGTCAGGTCCTACCAGGTTCTCAACGAGTATACCATGAAGCTATTGGCCAAGATTCCCGAAGTCACCATCTACAAGGTTTCCCGAGCATAGAATGCGTTAGCAGATGCTTTGGGAAAACTTGCCAAAGAGTTGGCATGTCCACAAGATGTGTCCATTTCAATAAGGCTCCATAATAGACAAGTCCTATCCCTTATTGATTCTGAACTCATCGAGAGACTTTCTCTTGAAGGGGAGGTTGTCATTGCCAAAATGGACAAGGAGCGGATTGGAGGCAACCATTCATAGATTACTTGAACACCCAAAACTACCTCAAGAAAAGTCACAAGCCCATCGTAAAAATAGAGAGCTCTCTATATGCTCTTGTTGATGCACCCTTACCACGCCCTTTAACCAAATGTGGTTACATTTGTTTAGACAAACATGAAGCCCATGGCATTGTAATCGGTACATTCAAGTCTATGCAAAGCACACCATCAATCAGATGAAGATGAAGATGCAATGGATACTAGCCTTCAATGATTATAGATTGCATGGATGTAGCTAGAGATGCCATATGTCGTGTGCATGGTGTGGTCCTCTGCTAACCACCCAACATTCTACACCCTACATTGGCCTCATGGCCATTTGAGTGTTGGGGTACCGATATTATAGGTCTGATCGATCCTCCTTCTTCCAAGGGACATCGATTCATCTTAACTGCCACCGAAGTGGGCAGAAGCCATCCCACTCAGAGAGGTCATAGCTCAGGATGTGCTTCAATTTTTCAGAAACCATATCGTATATTGGGTTGGGGTGCCTTAACGAATTATATCAGATAATGGTACTGCATTCAAAAGCCCAAAGATCAACAGCTTCACTAGAAGACACAATATAGATTAGAGATACTCCATCATCTACTTCCATACACAAAATGGCTTAGCTAAAGTATTCAACAAAATTCTCATCCAAATACTAAAGAAGACTCTTGATGATAATAAATAAGGGAATGAGGTTGGTTGAAGCCTTGTGGGCCTACCACACACATACCAACTCTAACTCGCCTACCTTATTTTCCTTAATGTATGGCTCCAAAGCCATTCTTCCTAGAAGTTCACTCCCATCAATAAGGATAACATTGGGTAACAAGATCACTACAGAGCGTAATGCAAAGTTGTGATTAGAAGAGCTCAAGGTTTGAGGAGAGTCACGCATGCTAGAACCAGTTGTACAAGTCCAAAATGATTCAAGCTCACAATCTAGTCCCGCCTAGGTCTTTCAGTAGAGAACTTGTCCCTAAGGAGACCAATTGTTACTCATTGAAAGATAGAAAGTTTGAACCCACTTGGGAAGGCCCCTATGTCATAGAGAAGGCCTACCAAGGAGGATCTTATCAGCTTATTAATTATAAAGGGGAACACCCGATGCTTCTAATTAATGGGCTCTACTTAAGAAATATTACCCATAAAATAAATCATGTTTGAAAAGCAATTATTAATAAAAAGAACAAAAATTTGATTCCATTCATCAAATCTTCTCTTCTTTCGAAGTGTTGTTTGCTTGTCTTGTGAATTCATGTGATGTAGCTCATAGGTAAGAGTCCCTGGTAATCTTATCCCTCTTTCTCACAAACACAATCTTCTGATGCTATTACAATAGGTGTAAGAGAACTCGAGAGGCATCCTATTTTGATTAAAATAATTAAGATAGGTGTGAGAGAACCCAAGCGACATCCTTTCTTAGTAGGAATCCTGTTGCCATCAATGGCACCATTTCATCAAACCCCTAGTGTGTTTAAGGTAGGTGTAAGAGTCCCACAGAGGCATCCTATCATTTTTGAAACATACATAAAAATAAACACAAATCTTTTATCTTGAGCTATTTTTATGTGGGAGCAAGCCCCATGTGGCACTCACTCATTAGCTGCTTTAGGTCGGGTCAACATACTACCTCGCTATTATGCCACCCCAGTGGTCATTTATTTGGAAGATATGAGTCCCTGTGCTTTCTTCTTAACTTGATCATTGTAAACCAATGAGCACCTTGTTAGTATGGTAGGCTTCACTGCCCAACCAATAAGCTACCTCATGTTGACTTTGCTTAAGAAGATGTAAGTCCCCATGCTTTCTTCTTGAACTAGCCATCAGAACCATATCCCGCCTCTCAAGTAGCGGGGTCCACAATCATATCCCCAATCTCCTCCCACCAGGCTAACCTGCCCTCCTCCTCACCTCCAAAACCACCATTGCTCGACCACCATCTCCATATCCACACCTCAGATCCCCACCTAGAGATGCCTCGCCTTTGTATCCCGGATCTAGATTGAGCTTAGTTGTGGTGATGTTCTGTCAAGGTTCGCCCATTCTTAGGGTTTAAGGTTAATTTAGGGTTCTGATTGGTTTAGGTTTGGGTTTAAGGTTTAAGATTTAAGGTTTAGGGTTTAGGATTTAGGGTTGTAGGTTTTAGGGTTTAGGGTTTAGGGTTTAGGGTTTAGGGTTTAGGGTTTGAGGTTTAGGATTTAAGGTTTAATGTTTTAGTGTTTAGAATTATAGGTTTAGGGTTTAGGGTTTAGGGTTTAGGGTTTAGATTTTAGGGTTTAGGGTTTAGGGTTAGTTTTAGGGTTTAGAATTTAGGGTTTAGGGTTTTTTTAAAATTAAGTAAACTGGTAGGCTCAGGATTATTTAGTTTATTTTTTATTTATTTGAGTTTATTTTATTTTTTATTTTTTATATTTATTTAGGTTTATTTTTTATTTTTATTTAGTTTAGTTTATCTATTTTAGGTTTATTTATTTTAGTTTTGGTTTTTCATTTTAGTTTATTTTTAAAGCATAGGTTTATGTTTTAGATGAGTTTTATTTCTATTTTATTTTTTTGGGTTTAGGTTTTATTTATTATTTTTAGGTTTAGGTTTAGGTTATTATTTTATTTTTTTAGGGCTTATTTTAGGTTTTAATTTTTAGTTTAGGTTTAGGTTTATTTTTAGTTTATTATATTTTATTTAGTTTAGGTTTGGGTTTAGGTTTAGCTTATTTTAGGTTTAGGTTTTGGTTTTATCTATTTTAGTTTACTTTATTTTAATTTAAGTTTAGGTTTATTTTATTTTGTTAATTTTATTTTTATTTTAGGTTTAGGTTTATTTTTTTAGTTTAGGGTTTCGGTTTTACTTTTTATTTATTTTTAGGTTTAGTTTTTAGGTTTAGGTTATTATTTAGTGTTTAATTTATTTTATTTTAGGTTTATTTTATTTTTATTTTACATTTAGTTTTTATTTTATTTGATTTTCTTAGGTTTATTTTGGTTTTTTTAGTTTAGTTGAGGTTTTTATTTATTTTATTTTAGTTTATTTTTATTTTTTATTTTATATTATTTTAGGTTTAGTTTAGCTTTTTATTATATTTTATTTATTTAGGTTTGGGTTTTCTTATTTATTTTATTACTTGGTTTTATATTTTTAGTTTAGGTTTAGGTTTAGTTTTTAGGTTTTTAAGGTTTAGGGTTTAGGGTTTAGGGTTTAGGGTTCAGGTTTTAGGGTTTTAGGGTTTAGGATTTTAGGGTTTAGGGATTAGGGTTTAGGGTTAGGGTTTAGATTTAGTTAGTTTAGGGGTTAGGGTTTCTTGTTTAGACTTAGGTTTTAGGTTTTGAGTTTTAGGTTTAACTTTAGTTTAGGTTTAGGGTTTAGGGTTTATAGTTTAGGTTTTTTATTTGGTTTAGTGTTTAGTTTAGGGTTAGTTTAGGGTTTTATAGTTTAGGGTTTAGGGTTTAGGTTAGGTTTAGGGTTTAGTTTGGTTAGTTTAGTCTGTTTAGGTTTTTAATTAAGTTAGTTTATCAGTTTATTTAGTTTGTTTTTTACTTGTTTGAGTTTATTTTATTTTTTATTTTTTAGGCTTATTTTTTTATTTAGTTAGTTTATTTATTTTAGTTTATGTTTTTTATTTTAGTTTATTTTTAGGGTTAGGTTTATTTTTTAGTTAAGTTTTATTTTATTTTATTTTTTTGGTTTAAGCTTAATTTTTTTGTTTAAGTTTAGGTTTAGGTTTTTATTTTATCTTATTTAGGTTAAGCCTTTAGGTTTTAATTTTAGGTTTATTTTTAGGATTTATTTCTTAGTTTAGGTTTAGGTTTAGTTTTTTTAGGTTTAGGTTTAGGTTTTATTTATTTTAGTTTAGTTTATTTTAGTTTAGGTTTAGGTTTATTTTATTTTGTTTATTTTATATTTATTTTAGGTTCAGGTTTTTTTTAGTTTAGAGTTTAGATTTTACTTTTTATTTATTTATATCTTTATTTTTTAGGTTTATGTTTTAATTTAGTGTTTATTTTATTTTTTTAGGTTTATTTTATTTTTATTCATGTTTAGTTTTTATTTTATTTAGGTTTTTTATTCTTAGGTTTATTTTATTTTTTAGTTTAGTTTAGGTTTTTATTTATTTTTTATTTTATCTTATTTTTAAGTGTAGGGTTTGGTTTTAGTTAAGGTTTTATTTTATTTTATTTTATTTAGGTTTAAATATTTTTTTTATTATTAAGTTTTATTTAGTTTAGGTTTTGGTTTTTAGGTTTTAGGGTTTAGGGTTTAGGGTTTATGGTTTAAGGTTTAGAGTTTAAGTTTTAGGGTTTAGGGTTTTACGATTTAGGGTTTATGGTTAAGGTTTAGGGTTTAGGGTTTAGTGTGTAGGCTTTAGGGTTTTGAGTTTTGAGGGTTTAGGGTTTACGGTTAGCTTAGGGTTTAGGTTTATTTTAGGGTTTAGGGTTTAGGCTTTATTTTTTTAGGTTTAATTTTTAGGGTTAGTTTAGGATTTAGTTTTAGGTTTTTGATTTAGTTTAGGATTTAGGTTTAGGGTTAGGAGTTTAGGGTTTAGGTTTAGGGTTTAGAGTTTAGGGTTTAGGGTCAGCTTATGGTTTAGGGTTTAGCTATTTTTAAGGTTAGGGCATATGATTTAGGGTTTAGGGTTATGGTTTCTTTTAAAGAAAAGTAAGTAGACCAGTAGGTTTAGGGTTTTGGGTTTAAGGTTTTATTTTTCATAGAGAACAAATTGATTCAATATTTCTTCTTTTGATTTCATCAACCATGTTTTTAAGATAAAAGCGATGACTTATATGAAAAATGAGCACCCATTTAGCAAATCAAAAACCCTAGAAAAGTAGAACCATCTCTTCTATAAAGACAGTGTTCCATAAGTAGCAAATCGGATCAATCGTTTTTCAGTTTCTATAGTTCCCATCAAAACCATCCCTGCCTCTCAAGTAGTGGGATCCACCATCATATTCCTGATCTCTCTCTCTGCCATAACCATGTGTGTAACCTCCATCGCTCCTCCCTCTTCCATAACCACCACTGCTCTGACCACCACCTCCATATCCACTAGTACCTCAAGATCCCCCAACAACATTATGATAACAACCCCCTCCACCTTCACCTCCATCGCCAGATCAAGATTGAGCCTAGTTGATAGTGATGTTTTTGCCATCAAGGTTCTGCCCATTCTTAGGGTTTAGGTTTAGTTTAGGGTTTTAGGTTTTGGGTTAGTTTAAGGTTTAGGGTTTAGGTTTTAGGGCTAATTTAGGGTTTATGGTTAGTTTAGGGTTTAGGGTTTGGGGTTTAGGGTTTTAGGTTTTAGATTTTAGGTTTTAGGATTTAGGGTTTAGAGTTGGGGTTTAGGATTTAGGGTTTAGGGTTTAGGGTTTAGGGTTTAGGGTGTAGTGTTTAGGGTTTATGGTTTAGGAATTAGGGTTTTAGGGTTTATGGTTTATGGTTTAGGGTGGTAGGTTTAGGGTTTAGGATTTAGCGTTTAGGGTTTTTTTATATTAAGTAAATAGTTAGGTTTAGGTTTATTTAGTTTATTTTTTATTTATTTGAGTTTATTTTATTTTTTATTGCTATTTAGGTTTATTTCTTTATTTTTATTTAGTTTAATTTATTTATTTTAGGTTTATTTATTTTAGGTTAGGTTTTTTATTTAAGTTTACTTTTTAGGTATAAGTTTGTTTTTTAGTTGGGTTTTTTTTAGTTTTAAGTTTTATTTTTTATTTTTATTTTTAGGTTTATGTTTTTATTTTATTTTTTAGGTTTAGGTTTTATTTTTTTTAGTTTAGGTTTAGGTTTATTTTTAGTTTATTTTAATTTATTTAATTTAGGTTTAGGTTTAGGTTTAGGTTTAGGTTTTATTTATTTTAGTTTAGTTTATTTTAGTATATGTTTAGGTTTATTTTATTCTTATTTTAGGTTTAGGTCTTTTTTAGTTTAGGGTTTTGGTTTTACTTTTTATTTATTTTTAGGTTTATTTTTTAGGTTTAGGTTTAATTTAATGTTTATTTTAGGTTTATTTTATTTTTATTTTACATTTAGTTTTTATTTTTTTTAGGGTTTTATTCTTAAGTTTATTTTATTTTTTAGTTTAGTTTAGATTTTTATTTATTTTATTTTAGTTTATTTTTATTTTTTATTTTATTTTAATTTTAGGTTTAGGTTTAGGTTTTTATTTTATTTTATTTTTTTCATTTTATTTTAGTTTAGGTTATTTTTTATTTTATTAATAGGTTTTATTTAGTTTAGGTTTAGGTTTAGGGTTTAGGTTTTAGGGTCTAGGGTTTAGGGTTTAGTGTTTAGGTTTTAGGTTTTAGGGTTTTAGGGTTTAGGGTTTTAGGGTTTAGGGTTTAGGGTTAGGGTTTAAGGTTTAAGGTTTAGGGTTTAGTGTTTAGGCTTTAGGGTTTAGGGTTTACAGTTAGCTTAGGCTTTAAAGTTAGTTTAGTGTTTAGGGTTTAGGCTTTAGGGTTTAAGATTTTTAGGGTTTAGGGTTTAAGGTTTAGGGTTAGTTTAAGGTTTAGGGTTTACGGTTTTAGGGTTTAGGATTTAGGGTTTAGGGTTAAGGGTTTAGGGTTTAGGGTTAGGGTTAGGGTTACGGTTTAGGGTTTAGGGTTTAGGGTTTAGGGTTTAGGGTTTAGAGTTTATTATTTTGGTTTAGTTTAGGGTTTAGGTTTAGGGTTTAGGGATTTTTATGGTTTAGGGTTTAAGGTTTTTTTGGGTTTAGGGTTTAGGGTTAGTTTTAGGGTTTAAGGTTTAGGCTTTAAGGCTTACGATTTAGGGTATAGGGTGTAGGGTTTAGGGTTTTTTTAAAAATAAAATTAAGTAAACTGGTAGGTTTAGGGATTAAAGTTTTTTCTAAAAGAGAACTAATTTAGATTCAACATTTCTTCTTTTTGATTTCATCAACCAAGTAGCACCTAAATTTTCTAAGACACAAGCAATGACATAGATAAAAAAGGAGCATCCATAGAGCATATCAAAAGCTATAGATAAGTAGAACCATCTTTAATGTAAAGACATAGTTCCATAAGCAAGTGATCGGATTGACCGTTCTTCAGTTTCTCTCGTTCCCATCAAAACCACCCCCACCTCTCGAGTAGCGAGATCTGCCATCATAACCTTGATCTCCCCCGTCACCACCACCACGACTGTATCCTGCATCACTCCTCTCACCTCCATAACCACAATTGCTCTGACCACCACCTCCATATCAACCAACACCTCAAGATCCGTCAACACCATTGTGATAATCATTGCCTCCACCTTCACCTCCACCGCTAGATCTTAATTTAGCCTAGTTGATGGTGATGTTCCTGCCATCAATGCTCTACCAATTCTTAGGGTTTAGGGTTTTAGGGTTTAGGGTTTAGCATTGTAAGTTTAGGGTTTAGGGTTAAGGGTTTGTTTTAGGGTTTAGGGTTTAGGATTTAGGATTTAGGGTTTTTATATTAACTAAATTGGTAGGTTTAGGTTTATCTAATTTACCTTTTATTTATTTGAGTTTATTTTATTTTTTTATTTCTGTTTACCTTTATTTTTTATTTTTATTTAATGTAGTTTATTTATCTTAGGATTATTTATTTTAGTTTATTTTTTAGGTTTAGGTTTATTTTTAGTTGAGTTTATTTTATTTTATTTTTTAGGTTTAGGTTTTATTTCTTATTTTTAGGTTTAGGTTTAGGTTTTTATTTTATTTTTTAGCTTTAAGTATTAGATTTTTATTTTAGCTTTATTTTTGGGTTTTTTTTAAAGTTTAGGATTTGTTTTATTTTTAGTTTATTTTATTTTATTTAGTTTAGGTTTAGGTTTAGGCTTAGTTTATTTTAGGTTTAATTTTAGGTTTACCTTTGTTTAAGTTTTATTTTATTTTATTTTAGTTTAGTTTTTATTTTTTATTTTATTTTCTTTTTTAGGTTTAGGTTTAGGTTTAGGTTTGGGTTTTAGTTTATCCTTTTATTTTATTTTATTTTTTTATTTTATTTTAGTTTAGGTTTTTTTAATTTATTTCATTTTTAGGTTTGATTTAGTTTAGGTTTACGTTTTTAGGTTCTTAGGTGGTTTAAGGTTTAGGGATTAGGGTTTAGGGTTTAGGGTTGCTGGTTTAAGCTTTCTATTTTTTTATTTGTTTTTAATTTTTTAATTTTTAATTTTATTTTTAAATAAAGTAAACTAGTATGTTAAAGTTTATTTAGTTTATTTTTTATTTATTTTATTTCATTTTATTTTATTTTATTTTTTAATTATATTTAGGTTTATTTTCATTATTATTTAGTTTAGTTTATTTATTTTAGGTTTATTTATTTTACTTTATTTTTTAGGTTTAGGTTTATTTTTTAACTTAGTTTTTTTTTTTTTTAGGTTTAGGTTTTATTTTTTATTTTAGGTTTAGGTTTAGGTTTTTATTTTATTTTTTTAAGTTTAGATTTTAGGTTTTGATTTTAGGACTATTTTTTCGTATTATTTTTTAGTTTATGTTTTGGTTTATTTTTAGTTTATTTTATTCTATATTGTTTATGTTTTAGGTTTAGGTTTAGGCTTTAGTTATTTTAGTTTAATTTATTTTAGTTTAGGTTCAGGTTTATTTTATTTTGTTTATTTTAGGTTTAAGTTTTTTTTTAGTTTAGGGTTTAGGTTTTATTTTTAGGTTTATTTTTAAGTTTATGTTTTTATTTTATTTTAGTTTAGGTTTATATTTATTTTATTTTAATTTAGTATTTTTTTTAGGCTTAGGTTTAAGTTTAGGTTTATGTCTAAGTTTGGGTTTTACTTTAGGTCTTTATTTTAGGTTTATTTTTATATTTTATTTATAGTTTATTTGATTTTATTTTGTTTAGGTTTAAGTTTAGGTTTAGGTTTAGGTTTATTTATTTTAGTTTAGGTTTAGGTTTATTTTATTTTTATTTTAGGTTTAGGTTCCTTTTTTAGTTTAGCATTTAGGTTTTATTTTTTATTTGTTTTTAGGTTTATTATTTAGCTTGAGGTTTTTATTTAGTTTTTATTTTATCATATTTTAGGTTTAATTTATTTTTATTTTAGGTTTAGCTTTTATTTTATTTAGGTTTTTATTTTTTTAGTTTAGTTTAGGTTTTTATTTATTTATTTTTAGTTTAGTTTTTCTTTTATATTACATTTTTTTAGGTTTAGGTTTAGGTTTAGGTTTTAGTTTAAGTTTTTATTTTATTTTATTTTATTTTAGTTTAGGTTATTTATTTAATTTATTTTTAGGTTGTATTTTGTTTAGGTTTAGGTTTTTAGGTTTTTAGGGTTTAGGGTTTAGGGTTTGGGATTTATTGTTTAGGTTTTAGGGTTTAGGGTTGAGGGTTTTAGAGTTTAGGGTTTAAGGTTTAGGGTTTATGGTTTTAGGTTTTAGCGTTTTGGGTTTAGCATTGCAGGTTTATAATTTAGGGTTTTTTAATTTGTTTTTATTTGTTTTATTTTTTTACTTTTTTTTAATTAAGTAAACTTGTGGGTTTAGGTTTATTTAGTTTATTTTATTTTTATTTAGTTTATTTTATTTTATTTATTTTATTTCAATTTATTTTTATTTTATTTTATTTTAATTATATTTTTTTTATGTTTAGGTTTAGTTTATTTTTTTTATTTTAATTTTATTTTAGATTTATATTTTTTTTATTTTAAGTTTAGATTTTTTTTAGTTTATTTTATTTTTATTTTTTTTAGGAGGTTTTAAGTGATTTTTTGTCATTTTAGTTTATTTGATTTCACCTGCATTTTTTAATTTCTAAAAAAGCCTAGGGTGGACCATTGGAGAGTACCAAGTGACCAAGGAATGGAAATGACCACTAACATGGGTGATTTGTCCAAAAGTTAATTAGCCCAAATTTCAAGTCAATAGGAGTTGATTTGGTTAGGTTTCACTCAATTTGACTCATTTAGGTCAAATTGGGTTAGTTTGGGTTAAGTTTACTAATTGGTAAAATTGGGTAAAACCAAAGTTGGGTAAAGTTCATATGATCATTTGGGATGTTTTGGTTCAATTGATTTGGTTTAGTTTGGCTTAGATTTTATTTTGGCTCATTTGAATTCATTTAGGTCAAATGGGTTAAGTTGACCAATTGGACCAAATTGGCCAAAATGGCTTTGGTTGGGTGTTGGTTTGGGTTTTATTGACAAATTGAAGATGATTGTAGGCTTTGGTTTCAATTAATTTGGATTTGATTTAGATTTAGGCCAACTTGAACCTTTAGGTCAATTTGGGTAGGTCAATTGGGTTCAATTGGGTCCAATCATGGCTTTGGTCAAGTTTAATAATCAATTTGGCATGAACTTGAGCCATTGGTTGCAATCAATTTGGTTTATATTTTGATTTGATCCAATTTGGTCTTTTAGGTCAATTTGGGTCAACTTGGGTCAATCAGGCCAATTGTGTTTGTTTTTACTAAATTGAAGGTCAATTCATACTCAAATATTGATTATGATTTGGTATGAATCATTGGTTTCAAGGGATTTAGCTTAAGTTGCAATTTGGCTAGTTTGGGTTCATATGGGGTAAGGGGTTGACTTGGCAAAAAACCAAGTTGATGTAGTTTGACCCAATTTATGACAATTTATCAACCTAGGGTAATCAACAATCATGATGTGAGATTTTGATGGGCTTGGTTGAATCAAATTTATCTAGGATTAGAACTTGGCTCAAATACGCAAAATTAGCCACTTTGGCCCTAGTGGACTAATTCGGATTAGTTGGCTTGATTTTGGGTTGAGTTTGATTTAGTTGAGTTTATATATGGATTTGGGATTGATATATAAATTTAATTGCAATTGGCTTGGGTTCAAATGAGTTTTAGTTATTTTGAACATTTCAAGTCAAAAGGGTTAAGTTGGGTTTGACTTGGGTTGATTTTGGTTTGGCTTGGTGATTGTAGATTTCATTTATATTTTTGAATATGATTGAAGGTATGATTGATTCATCAGAAAATCAATTTAATTTGGGGTTTGGAATGAAGGAATTTGGCTAAGTCTATGGAGTTGGGTCTTGTGGCTTAGGTTTGGAATTTGATTTTATTTGATTTAGTTTTGATGATTTAAATGTATATTTCATTTACATTTGTGAAGATGATTGAAAATATGATTGATTTGTGAGAAAATGAATTGAGTTTTACTTGATTTGGATTAAGATTTGGCTAAGTCCATGGGATAGGTCATATATGGCTGTGAAGGGTTTTGATTTAATTTGATTTAGTTTGATTTAGTTTTGATCATTTAAATGTAGATTTGATTTATATTTAAGAAAATGATTGAAGATATAAATTGATTATGAGAAAATCAAATGATTTTGGATTGATTTGGATTAAGATTTGGTTAAGTCCATGGATAGGTCATGGCTTGTGAAGCTTTCAAGTTTGGATTTGGGTTGGGGTTAGGGGTTTTAGTGTTTAGGGTTTTTGTTTGTAGGGTGGCAGTGGTTTATGGTTAGTTTTAGGGTTTAATGTTTAGATATTTAGGTTTAGTGTTTTTTTTTTAGTTTGGTTTATTTATTTTAGGGTTAGGTTTATGTTTTTAGTTTAGTTTAGTTTTTTTTTTAAATTTTATTTTTAGGTTTAGGTTTAGGTTTTTATTTTATATTTTTAGGTTTAGGCTTGAGGTTTATTTTTAGGTTTTATTTTCTAGTTTAAGTTTAGGTTTATTTATTTAGTTTAGGATTTAGGTTTAGTACCTTTTAGGTTTAGGTTTAGGTTTTATTTATTTTAATTCAGGTTTAGGTTTATTTTATTTTATTTATTTTAGGTTTAATTTATTTTTTTAGTTTAGGATTTATTTTTAATTAATTTTGACTTTAATTTTAAGTTTTATTTAGTTTTATTTTATTTTATTTTAGGTTTATTTTATTTTATTTTACATTTAGTTTTATTTTATTTAGGTTTCTTATTTTAGGTTTGATTTATTTTTAGTTTAGTTTAGGTTTTATTTATATTTTATTTTATTTTTTTTTCTTTTTATTTATTTATGTTTTGGCTGATTTAGGTTTAGGTTTAGTTTAGATTTTATTTTATTTTATTTTATTTAAGTTTAGCTTTTTTTATTTCTTTTATTTTGTGTTTTAGTTTAGTTTTAGGTTTTTTTAGGTTTAGGGTTTAGGGTTTAGGAATCATGGTTTGGTGGTGAGGGTTTAGATTTAGGGTTTAGTGTTTAGGGTTTATGGAGGGTTTAGGATTTTAGGGTTTAGTGGTTGTGGTTTAGGGTCAGGTTAGGTTTAGGGTCAGGTTTAGGGTTCTAGGTTTTTTTTTAAAAAAATTAGGTAAATTGCTAGGTTTAGGTTTATTTAGTTTATTTATTTTAGTTTATTAAAATTTTATTTTTATTTAGGTTTACTTTTATTTTTATTTAGTTTAGTTTATTTATTTTAGGTTTAGGTTTAAGTTTATTTTTTAGTTTAGTTTTATTATTTTTTTATTTTAGGTTTAGGGTTAATTTTTTATTTTTAGGTTTAGGTTTAGGTTTTAGGATTTTATTTTAGGTTTATTTTTAGGTATTATTTTTTAGTTTAGGTTTATGTTTATTTTTAGTCTATTATATTTATTTAGGGTTTCAGTTTAGGTTTAGGTTTTATTTAATTTAGTTTAGTTTATTTTAGTTTAGGTTTAGGTTTAATATATTTTTATTTTAGGTATAGTTTTTTTTAGTTTACGGTTTAGGTTTTTTTTTATTTAAGTTTTTTTATTTAATTTTAGGTTTAGTTTTAGGTTTAGTTTTTATTTAATTTTTATTTTTTTATTTTAGGTTTCTTTATTTTTATTTTAGGTTTAGTTTTTATTTTATTTAAGTCTTTTAATTTTTATTTTAGTTTAGGTTTTTATTTATTTTATCTTATTTTAGTTTTTATTTTTTATTTTGTTTTCTTTTTTAGGTCTAGGTTTAGTTTTAGTTTAGGTTTTTAATTTATTTTATTTTTTTCACTTTATTTTGATTTAGGTTTTTTATTGATTTTCTTTGGTATTTATTTAGTTTAGGTTTTAGCTTTTAAGGCTTTTAGGTTTAAGTGAGGGTTTAAGGTTTAGGATTTAGGGTGGGGGTTGGTAGGGTTTAGGTTTAGGTTTAGGGGGTTGTGGTTTAGGGTTAGGTTAGGATTGGGTTTAGGGTTTTGGTTTGGGTTAGGGTTTTAGGATAGGGTGGGTTTAGTGGGGTTTAGGGTTTGTTTTAGGGTTAATGGTTTAGGGTTTACGGTTTAGGTTTTAGGTCTAGGGTTCAAGTTTTAGTTTAGGGTTTAGGGTTTTTGGTTTTTTTATTAGAGAACAAATTCAGATTCAATATTTATTCTTTTCAATTTCATCAAGCAAGTAGCACACAAAATTTTCTAAGACATAAGTGACGACATAGATCAAAAATGAGCAAACATAGAGCAAAACAAAAACCCTAGACAACTAAAACTGTCTATACTATAAAGATAGTGTCATAAGCAAGAAATCGATTGACGCTCTTTTTCGCTTATAGTTACCATTAACCACTCTGGTCTCTAGAGTAACGGGATCCACCATCATAACCCCGATGTCTCCCTTCACCGCCACCACGACTCTAACCTCCGTCGCTTCCATAACCACCAGTACTCTGACCACCACCTCCATATCCACCAAAGACCTCCATCCCTCCCCTGCGGATAACTTCCTCCACCTTTGCCTCCAATGCTAGATCTAGATTTTAGGTTTAGGTTTAGGTTTTATTTTATTTTTTCCGGTTTAGGTTTTAGGTTTTGATTTTAGGTTAACTTTTAGGTTTTGTTTTTTAGATTAGGTTATGTTCATTTTTAGATTATTTTATTTTACTTAGGGTTTAAGTTTAGGTTTAGGTTTAGTTTATTTTAGGTTTAGGTTTAGGTTTTATTTATTTTTGTTTAGTTTAATTTAGTTTAGGTTTAGGTTTAGTTTTTTTTTAGTTTAGGGTTTAGGTTTTATTCTTTCTTTATTTCTATGATTTATTTTTTGGTTTATATTTTTAAGTTTAGGTTTTTATTTAGTTTGTATTTTATTTTATTTTTATTTTGAGTTTAGCTTTTATTTTATTTAAGTATTTTATTTTTTAGTTTAATTTAAGTTTTCATTTATTTTATTTTAGTTTAGTTTATTTTTTTTATTTTATTTTCATTTTAGGTTTAGATTTAGGTTTTAGTTTAGGTTTTTATTTTATTTTATTTTTTTTTATTTTAGTTTAGGTTTTTTTTTATTTTATTTCTAAGTTTTATTTAGTTTAGTTTAGATTTTAACTTGGCTTAGGTTTAGGTTTAGGGTGGGGTAGGTTTATGGTTGGGTCCAGGTTATAGGTTTAGGGTTAGGGTTTAGGTTTAAGTTCCCAGAGTTTAGGATTTAGGTTTAGTTTTAGTCAGGCCTAGTTGGGATTTTGGGCTCAGGTGGGTTTTTGTGGTTTGTGACTAGGTGGGTTTAGGTTTAAGGTCATGATTTAGGGTTTAGGGGTTTAGGGTTTAGTGTTCACTTTAGGGTCAGGATTTTAGTGTTAGTAAGTGATCAGAGGATAGTGCAAGTGATCAGGATTTGGGAGGATCAGTGATCAGGTTTAGCTTTAGTATGTTATGGAGGTTCATTTAGGGTTTATAGTTTATATTTTGATTTAAGTTTAGGGTTTAGGTTAGTGGAGTCACTGCCAGTTAGGTCAGGGTCAGTGGTTTTGGGTGGGGTGGGTGGGTTAGTTCAAGATTTAGGATTTAGGAGGTCAGGTTTAGGTTTAGGGTGGAGGTGGAGGATTTAGGATTTAGGGTTTAGTCTTTAAAATTAAGTAACCCAGTGTTTATTAAGTTTTAATTTATTTTAGTTTATTTTTTTTATTTATTTTTACTTAGGTTTATTTTTTATTTATTTTAGGTTTACTTATTTTAGTTTAGGTTTTTATTTTAGTTTATTTTTTAGGTTTTGGTTTAGGTTTAGGTTTATTTTTTAGTTGAGTTTTATTTTAATTTTAATTTTTTGGTTTTAGTTTTATTTTTTTACTTTTAGGTTTAGGTTTAGGTTTTCATTTTATTTTTTTAGGTTTACATTTTAGGTTTTAATTTTTGGTTTAAGTTCAGGTTTATTTTAGTTTATTTTATTTTATTTAGTTTAAGTTTAGGTTTAGGTTTTATTTATTTTAGTTTAGTTTAGGTTTAGGTTTATTTTATTTTTTTATTTTGTTTTTATTTTATGTTTAAGTTTTTCTTTTGCTTTAGGATTTAAGTTTTATTTTTTATTTATTTTTAGGTTTTCTTTTACTTTCTTTAGGTCTTTTATTCTTTGGTTGGTTTAATTTTTTTAGTTTAGTTTCGGTTTTTATTATTTTTATTTTAGTTTATATTATTATTTTATTTTATTTTATTTTTAGGTTTAGATTTAGGTTTTAGTTTAGTTTTTATTTTATTTTTTTTATTTTTCTATTTTATTCAGGTTTAGGTTTTTATTTATTTATTTTATTTTTAGGTTTTATTTAGTTTCACGTTTAGGTTTTAAATTTTGGGTTTAGGGTTTAGGGTTTGGGTTCATGTTAGGGTTTTATTTAGGATTTTGGGGTTTTAGGTTAGGGTTTAGGTTTAGGGTCAGGCTTTAGGGGCAGTTTTTTTAAGTGCTAGGTCAGGTTTAAGGGGGGGAAGTGGTGGGTTTAGGTGTGGTAGGGTTTAGTTTAGGTTTAGGGTCAGGGACAAGCATAAGGAGATTTAGGGTAGGGTTTAGGGTTAGGTAGGGTTTAGGTTATTTTAGAGTTTAGGTTTCTTTAAAATTTAAAAACCAACGGTTTAGGTTTATAGTTTATTTTATTTATTTTAGTTTTTATTTATTTTATTTAAGTATACTTTTATTTTATTTAGTATATTTTATTTATTTTAGTTTATTTATTTTAGTTTATTTTAGGTTTAGGTTTATGTTATTTTGTCTTTAATTTAGTTTTATTATTATTTTGTTTTTTTATTTTAGGTTTAGGTTTAGGTTTTTATTTTATTTTATTTAGGTTTTATTTTAGGTTTATTTTAGGTTTATTTATTTATTTTAGTTTAGGTTTAGGTTTATTTTAGTTTATTTTATTTTATTTTTAGGGTTTAGGTTTAGTTTATTTTTTAGGTTTAGGTTTTATTAATTTTAGTTTAGGTTTATGTTTCTTTTATTTTGTTTATTTTAGGTTTAGGTTTTTTTTTAGTTTAGGGTATAGGTTTTATTTTTTATTTATTTTTAGGTTTTATTTTTAGGTTTATTGTTTAGTTTAGGATTTTATTTAGTCATTATTTTATTTTGTTTTTGGTTTAGTTTATTTTTATTTTATTTAAGTTTTTTATTTTTAAGTTTATTTTAATTTTTAGTCTAGTTAAGTTTTATTAATTTTATTTTATTTTAGTTTTATTTTTATTTTTATTTTTTAGGTTTAGGTTTAGGTTTAGGTTTAAGTTTAGGTTATAGTTTAGGTTATTATTTTATTTTATATTTTAAATTTATTTAGGTTTTTAATTTTTTCTATTTTTAGGTTTTATTTAGTTTAGGTTTAGGTTTTAGGTTTTATGGTTTACAGCTTTAGGGTTTAGGGTTTAAGGTTTCTGCTTAGGTTTAGGGTTTAGGGTTTTGTGGTTTTTTGGGTTTAGGGTTTAGAGTTAGGGTTTAGGGTTTAGGATTTAGGTTTTAGGTTAGGTTGGTTTTAGTTTAGGGTTTTGTTTTTGTTTTTTTTTTAAACAAAGAACAAATTTAGAATCAACGATTCTTCTTCTCGATTTCATTAACCTAGTAACAAACCAGGGAAGTGAGGTAATCAAATGACCTCCTTGGGGCTAGCTAAAGCCTCGTGTTCTCGGGATGTCCATAATATATACCCATTACCATTCAATTATATATATATATATATATACCAACACATGAATAGACGAAAGAGAACTGGATATTCATACACTTAAGCTATAAGCACATGCATTTCTTATGTATTGATAACTAGCAACATAACATATATTATTATTATTATTCATTTATAAGCTTTTGAAAAATACATTTGGATTTAATAGTGATAATAGCCAGACATATATTAAATTAAATCAACACATGGAAGCTTACATAAAGGAAATCCATTTTACTTTACTTGATTTTGAAAAGATGGATGCATGAATTCAAATGACATACCAAATTTGACATCATTGGAAAGAGGACAATCAAATATAAGCATGTTATTCATTGAACCAAACTAATTCTTAGTATAATCAAATCAAATATGATTATTTAAAGTAAACCAAAGCTTCTTTATTAATTAAGTTTTGGATTTGATTTGATTTAAAGAGAAGAAGAGAAATCATCAGTTGTTGTTTTAAACCCATTCCCACATTAGTGATTTGATTTAACTTAAAGAAATGTAATTAATTTGATTTTATGGGTTAATTAAGTTGAACCCTTAATTAGATGAATTAATTACCCTTACCTATGTCACCTTAAATTAATTAAATAAATAATTATGAGCCAACATGATATGCATAAAAAATAAACTTGTAATGATCCTAGAAAATAAAAGGGACCTAATGCACTTGGCTCATGATTGATAATTAATTAGATTAAGGGACTTAATTAATTACTCTTATAGTTTTCTCACACATGTGGACTAACCATAATTTCATTAAACTCCTTTAGGTTTTTAGACACCTAAAGATCTACCCCATGATTTAATTAATTAAGGTCTGATGCAATTATGATTTCAATTTGATTAAGTGATTTAATTAATTAGTTAAATCTTAATTAATTTCATTTTAAAAAGAGTGAAATGAGCTTAGGGAAAGGGGTCCCAACCCTATTCCTTTGTTCACTTACTGTTAAACAATGATTAATAAACTTAATTAACTAATTTATTATTGTTCATGGGATTAATTAATCATTAATTAACTTAAAATAGTAGTTAAGGTTTAATTAGCCAATTTTCTTAATTAAGTGAGAAATAAATCCCAAGAAAAATATGGGAGGGAGATGTCATCCCATTAAATTAACCCGCAAAATTTAGAATTAATTGCTCAAGTAATTAAAAAGTAATTTAGCTAATTAATTTTGTTATTAAACTTTCATTACTATTTAAAATTAGTTAAGATAATTTTTAATTAATTTTCCTCTGAAATACCTTTAAAATGAGTATTTATTTGCAATTTTTTGATTTTGTCTATGATTTTTTATAATTTTAAAAATTTCAGTCATTAAAAATGATTAATTAAGCCTAATTAAAGCCTAATCATGTTGGCGCCACATGGCGTACTAACGCGCACTTTCCACGTGGCACCGCATGATTGGCTACTTAAAACTTATCTGACTTAGCGCCTATGTGGTGGCGGGGGATGCAATTTCTTGTACTCCATCCGATCTAAGATCGGATAGCTACGATTAATCTCACAGCTTAAAATGATTAAATCGATCATCTAGATCTACTCATACCGCCCATTCGATCATGCTAATGGATGGTGCACGATCTAACATCACTTGAGTGAGGGACAATGGAGTCGGTCTGTCATTGCTCAATTGATCTGAGCTTACTAGAGCTCAGATCAACTCCAAAATGATCCACATCTTCACAACATTGATCAGAAGGGATCCAACAGTCAAGATCACATGAGATGCAACTTTTCTTCAAAAAGCTCCAACCCATTTTTGTCAAAGGATCGATTTTGGAACCATACCTCACAAGAGCTCAAGATCGCCTCCTTGAACACTGAGGAAGCTTCATCTAGTGGAGATGAAGCGTTGAGCATCAATTCAAATTCCTTGATGTTCGAAAATGAACTGATGATTTGGAGCTCGACTTTGATTGAAGCCTCACCTCCGGTGCTTAGGAAGCTTGGGAGATGATTCATTCTTGCTCAGCGATGCCTAGGGAAGGTGCGTGCAAAGTTAATTTGAGTTTGATCAAGAAATGAGGAAGTTAGGTCAGAAATGGGAGTGTCTTATTTTGGGACAGAAGAGACTGGCATTTTCTGATTGAGGAACGAGCTTTAGAGCTTAGGGAATGGCTCTAGAGTCTCATCTTGGGTAGCTAGGGTTCTAAGGAATGATTTTTGTGTGTGTTTGAGTGGAAACGAGGAGGTGTATAACCCCCCGCCCCCCCATCTTAATTGGATGGTGGGATCAGGTTTGGCTTCTTGTGGCCATTCGACCATCTCAGGGAGTCTTGGGAGGTAAGGAGGAGGTGAGTTGGCCACTCACCTCCTAAACTAAAACCTAAACTATAAATCCTAAACTTTAAAAAAAATAATAAACTAAAATTAAATAAATAAAAACCCCAAACCCTAAAAACCCTTAACCCTAAAGCCTAAACACTAAACCCTAAACCCTAAACCCTAAAACCTAAACCCTAACCCTAAACCCAAAACTCTAAAACCATAAACCCTAAACCATAAACCCTAAACCCTAAAAACCTAAACCTAAAGATAAAATAAAAGTAAAACTTAACTAAAAAATAAAACTAAAACTAAACCTAAAATTAAAAAATAAACTAAAATAAAAAACCTAAACTAAAATAAATAAACTAAATTAAATAAAATGAAAAATCGCAAATAATAAATAAACTAAATAAACATAAATCTATCGCCACTTAATTAAAAGATAAACCCTAAATCATAAACCTCAAACCATAAACCCTAAACCCTAAAACTAATCGTAAACCCTAAACCCTAAACCTACAACACTAAACCTACAACCCTAAACCCTAAACCCTAAACCCTAAGCCCTAAACCCTAAGAAACCTTAAGCCCTAAATCGTAAACTTAAACTAAAACTTGAACCCTAAACCTAAAACCTAAACCCTAAACCCTAAACCCTAAACCCTAAACCCTAACACTTAACCCTAAACCCTAAACCTATAACCCTAAACCCTAAACCCTAAACTCTAAAACCCTAAACCCCAAATCCAAAACCCTAAAGCCTAATTTACCTAAACCCTAATCTAACCCTAAACCCTAAACCCTAAAAATAAACTAAAAATATCCTAAATCTATCAGTTTACTTAATTTAAAAATAAACCTAAACTAAAACCAAATTAAACCTTAAACCTAAACCCTAAACCATAAACCTTAAACCCTAAACCCTAAACCATAAACCTTAAACCATAAAAAAATTAAAACAAAAAACAAAAAAAATAAAAGAAAAAAATCTTAACCCTAAACCCTAAAACTAACCATAAACCTACAACCCTAAACCCTAATCCCTAAACCCTAAACCCTGAAACGCTAAACCCCAAACCCTAAACCCTAAACCCTAAACTCTAAACCCTAAACCCTAAAAACCCAAAACCCTAAAGCCTAAAAATTAAACCCTAAACCCTAAACCCTAACCCTAAACCGTAAACCTAAAACACTAAACCCTAAAACCCTAAACCCTAAACCCTAAACCCTAAACCCTAAACCCAAAACCGAAAACCCTAAACCCTAAAAACCTAAAAAGCTAAGCCTAAACTAAATAAAACCTTAAAAGAAAATAAATAAAAAACCTCAACCTGAATAGAACAAAAAAATAAAATAAAATAAAAACCTAAACTAAAACCTAAACCTAAACTAAATTAGAAAATAAAATAAACCTATGAATAAAAATCCTTAATAAAATAAAAACTAAATGTAAAATAAAAATAAATTAAACCAAAATAAAAAAAACCAAATAAAAACCTAAACCTAAAAAATAAGCCAAAAATAAAGCCAAAAAATAAATAAAAAATAAAACCTAAACCCTAAACTAATAAAAAACTAAACCTAAAATAAAAATAAAATAAACAAAATAAAAAAAAACCTAAATCTAAACTAAAGTAAACTAAACTAAAATAAATAAAACCTAAAACTAAAATAAGCTAAATCTAAACCTAAACTTAAACTAAATAAAATAATAATGAATTAAAAAGAAACCTAAATTTAAACTAAAAAATAAAAGATAAAAATAAATCTAAAATAAAAACCTAAATCTTTAACCTAAATAAAATAAAATAAAAATGTAAACGTAAACCTAAAAATAAAAAAAAAACCTAAACCTAAAAGATAAAATAAAAATAAAACTCAACTAAAAATTAACCTAAGTCAAAACCTAAAAAATAAACTAAAATAAAAAATCTAAACAAAAATAAATAGACCTAAAATAAATAAACTAAACTGTATAAAAATAAAAAATATATAAAAATAAAAATAAATAAAATAAAATAAACAATAAAAAAGAAAACAAAATTAAATAAACTAAATAAACTAAATAAACCTAAACATAAAGGTTTACTTCATTTTTTTAAAAAAAACTCAAAACCCAAAACCCTAAACTGTAAATCCTAAACACTTATCCCTAAGTCTAACCCTTATCGCTAAAACTAACCTTAAACCCTAAACCCTATACCTACAACCCTAAACGCTAAACCCAAAACCTTAAACCCCAAAAACTTAAAAACCTGAACCTAAACTAAATAAAACCTTAAAAGAAAATAAATAAAAAACCTCAACCCGAATAATAAAAAAATAAAATAAAATAAAAACCTAAACTAAAACCTAAACCTAAACTAAATTAGAAAATAAAATAAACCTATGAATAAAAATCCTTAATAAAATAAAAACTAAATGTAAAATAAAAATAAATTAAACCAAAAACAAAAAAACCAAATAAAAACCAAAACCTAAAAAATAAGATAAAAATAAAGCCAAAAATAAACAAAAATAAAACCTAAACCCTAAACTAATAAAAAACTAAACCTAAAAGAAAAATAAAATAAACAAAGTAAAAAAACCTAAATCTAAACTAAAGTAAACAAAACTAAAATAAATAAAACCTTAAACTAAAATAACCAAAACCTAAACTTAAAATTAAACTAAATAAAATAATAATGAACTAAAAGAAACCTAAATTTAAACTAAAAATAAAATAAACCTAAAATAAAACCTAAAACCTAAACCTAAACAAAATAAAATAAAAATGTAAACGTAAACCTAAAAATAAAAAATAAAACCTAAACCTAAAAGATAAAATAAAAATAAAACTCAACTAAAAATCAAGCTAATTCAAAACCTAAAAAATAAACTAAAATAAAAAATCTAAATTAAAATATATAGACTTAAAATAAATAAACTAAACTTAATGAAAATAAAAAATATATAAAAATAAAAATAAATAAAATAAAATAAACAATAAAAAATAAACAAAAATTTAAATAAACTAAATAAACCTAAACATAAAGGTTAACTTAATTTCTTTTAAAAAACCTAAAACCCAAAACCCTAAACCGTAAACCCTAAACCCTTATCCCTAAGACTTACCCTTATCCCTAAAACTAACTCTAAACCCTAAACCCTATACCTACAACCCTAAACCCTAAAACCTAAAAAACCCTAAACCCTAAACCCTAATCCCTAAATAATAACCCCTAAATGCTAAACTAACCCTAAACCCTATACCCTAAACTATAAAGCCCTAAACCCTAATGCCAAAACCTTAAACTCTAAAACCGATCCCTAAACCCTAAACTAACCCTAAACCCTAAGCTGACCCTAAACCCTAAACCCTAAACCCCAAACCCTAAAAAGCTTATACCCTAAACACTAAACCTTAAACCCTAAACCCTAAACCCTAACCATAAACCCTAAACCCTAAATCCTAAACCCCTAAACCCTAAACTAAATAAAATTAAACCTACTAGTTTAATTAATTTAAGTAAAAATAATAAACCCTAAATCGTAAACACTAAACCTGAACCCTAAGCCCTAAACCTACAACCCTAAACCATAAAAAACCCTAAACCCTAAATTAAAACTTGAACACTAATCGTAAAACCTAAACCCTAAACTTACAACCCTAAACCCTAACCCCTAAAACCCTAAACCTTAAACCCTAAACCCTAAACCCTAAACCCTAAACACTAAACCTTGAAACCCAAAACCCAAAACCCTAAACACTAAACCCTAAACCCTAAACCCTAAACCTAAACCTATACTAAACCTATGAAAACCCTAAACCCTAAACCATAAACCTAATAAACTAAACCCTAAAATCCTAAACCTAAACCTAAACTAAACATAAAATAAAATAAATAAAACTTAAACCTAAATATCATAAAATAAAAGGAAAATAAACTAAAATATAATAAATAAAACCTAAACTAAACTAAAAAATAAAATGAACCTAAGAATAAAAAAATGATAATAAAATAAAAATAAACATAAAATTAAATTAAAATAAACCTCAATCTAAATAAAATAAAAACTAAATAAAAATCTAAACCTAAAAAATAAACATAAAAATAAAATCTACAAATAAATAAAAAATAAAACCTAAACCTAAAATAATAATGAAATAAAGAAAGTAAAATAAACCTAAACCTAAATAAAAATAAGTAAAACCTCAACCTAAACCTAAACTAAATAAAATAAAATAAACTGAAAATAAACCTAAACCTAAACTAAAAGATAAATCTTAAAAATAAACATAAAATAAAAACCTAAAACTAAAACCTAAAAAATTAAAATAAAAACATAAATCAAAACATAAAAATAAAAAATAAAACCTAAACCTAAAAATAAAATAAAAATAAAACTCAACTAAAAAATAAACCTAAACCTACACCTAAACCTAAACCAATAAAATAAACTAAAATAAAAAACCTAAAGTAAAATAAATAAACCTAAAATAAATAAACTAAAGTAAATAAAATAATAAACATAAATAAAAATACAAAATAAAATAGACTAAAATAAATAATAAATAAACTAAATAAACCTAAACCTATCGATTTACTTATTATTACTATTATTTTTTTAAAAACCTTAAACCTTAAATCCTAAACCATAAACCCTAATCCTTAATCCCTAAGACTAACCCTAAACCCTAAACCCTAAACCCACAACCCTAAACCTACAACCACAAACCTAAACCCTAATCCCTAAAAAACCCTAAATCCTAAACCCTAAACCCTAAACCCTAAACCTTAATCCTAAACCCTAAACCCTAAAAACATAAACCTTAAAACCCATAAACCCTAAACCATAAACTCTACACCCTAAACCCTAAACCTTAAACCCTAAACCCTAACCCTAATCCCTAAACCCCAAACCCCAAACCCTAAACCTAAACATAAAGTAACTAAATAAATTAAAAAATATATCAAAACCCTAAAACCTAATAAACCTAAACCCTATGAATGGGAAGAACCTAAAAGAAGAACAAATGCTAAATAATCTAGATGGGATGAGGCAAAGGCTAAAGTGGCAATTATCAAATGGTGGGGAACTAGAGGTCTGGGATAAGGTGGTGGTCAGCAATGGTGGCTATGGAGGTGGGAAGAGTTTACAACCATGGAGGTGGTAGAGGAGAGATCTGATATGATCGGATCCCACTGATGTCGAGGTGGTTTTGATGGGAATTAGAGAAGCAGAAGAACGGATGATCCAATCTACTGCTTATGGAACTATGTCTTTACAATAAAGACAGTTCTAGTTATCTAGGGTCTCTGATTTGCTCAATGCATGCTCATTTTTTATCATGGTCATCGCATGTGTCTTAGAACACTTGGTGTGTTACTTGGTTGATGAAATCAAAAAGAAGAAATGTTGAATCTGAATTTATTCTCTGCTAAAAAAAAACTAAAAACCCTAATCCTTAAATAAAAACATGAACCCTAGACTTAAAACATAAACCCTAAACCCTAAACCCTTAAAAACCCTAAACCCTAAACCCTAGACCCTAAAACCCTAAACCCTAAACCCTAAACCTTAAACTAAAAAACCTAAACCCCAAACCCTAAACCCTAAACCCTAAACCCTACACCCTAAACCTTAAACACTAAACCTTAAACCCTCAACTACACATAAACCGTAAACCCTAAACCCTAAAATGCTAAAAAGCTAAACCTAAACTTAATAAAACCTAAAAATAAAATAAATAAAGCAACCTAAACCAAAATAATATAAAAAAATAAAAGAAATTAAAAACCTAAACTAAAACCAAAACCTAAACTTAAACCAAAACTTAAACCTAACAAAAAAATAAAATAATAAATTAAAAATTAAACAAAAATAAAATAAATTAAAACCTCAACTAAATTAAAAAAATTTAAAAACTTAAATAAAAACAAAACCTAAAATAAAAATAAAATAAACTGAAAATAAAATAAAATAAAAACTAAATAAAAATTGAAATCTAAAACATAAACCTAAAAAATAAATCATGAAAATAAATAAAAAATAAAACCTACACCCTAAACCTAAAATACCCTAAACAAAAACCTAAACCTAAACACTAAATAAAAAATAAAATAAACTAAAATAAA
This sequence comes from Cymbidium sinense, assembly GCA_021442155.1. Classification (NCBI taxonomy): domain Eukaryota; kingdom Viridiplantae; phylum Streptophyta; class Magnoliopsida; order Asparagales; family Orchidaceae; genus Cymbidium; species Cymbidium sinense. The sequence continues at coordinate 209,989 of JAKCPB010000436.1, read as the reverse complement.
CTAAACTTAAACTAATAAATAAACCTAAAATAAACTTAAATAAAACCTAAACCCTAAACTAAAAAAAATAAAATAAAAAACCTAAACCTAAAAAAAAATAAACCTAAACCTAATAAATAAAATAAAATAAAACTAAATAAAAAAAAATAAGTATAAACCTAAACCTAAACCTAAATCTAACAAAATAAACTAAATTTAAAAACCTAAACAAAAATAAATGAACTTAGAATCAATAAACTAAACTAAAAAAAAACCTAAATAAGAAAACTAATATAAATTAAAAAATAAACTAAATAAAAATAAACCTATCCATTTACTTAACTTAAAAAAACAAAAAAAAATTAAAAAATAAAAAAACCCTAACGCTAAACCATAAACCCTAAAACTAACCCAAAACCAAACCCTGATCCCTAAATCTACAATCCTAAACCCTAAACCCTAAACCTTAAAGCCCTAAGCCCTAAACCTAAAAAATAAACCCTAAACCTAACCCTAAACCTAAACTAAAATCTAAACCCTAAACCTAAACCCTAAACCTAAATAAACCCTAAACCTTAAACCTAAATAAACCCCAAATAAATAAACTAAACTTAAAACCAAAACCTAAACCTAAACTAAATAAACCTAAAATAAAAAAAATAAAAAAATAAATAAAAAAATAAAAAATAAAAAATAAAAATAAAAAATAAAATAAAATTAAAAAATAAAAAATAAAATAAAATTAAAAAATAAAAAATAAAATAAAAAATAAAAATAATAATAATAAAACAAAATAAAATAAAATAAATAAAAAAAAAAAAAAAATAAAATAAAAATAAAATAAAATAATAAAATAAAAAAAAATAAAAATAAAAAATAAAAATAAAATAAAATAAAATAAAATAATAAAAAATAAAAAAAATAAAAAAAATAAAAACTAAAGAAAAAAATTAAAATAAAATTAAAAAAAACCTAAACCAAAGAAAATAAAATAAAATAAAATAAAATAAATCAAAATAAACCCAAACTAAACCTAAACCTAAACCAAAACATAAACCTAAACCTAAAACTAAAATAAAGTAAATAAAAACCTAAACTAAACTAAATAAAATACAATAAACCTAAAATTAAAAAACCTAAATAAAATTAAAACTTAACTTAAAATAAAAATAAAATAATCCTAAAATAAAATAAAATAAAAACTAAATAAAAACCTAAACCTAAAAAATAAACCTAAAAATGAATAAAAAATAAAACCTAAACCTTAAACTAAACCTAAACCTAAACCTAAACTAAAATAAACTAAACTAAAATAAGTAAAACCTAAACCTAAACCCTAAACTAAATAAAATAAAATAAACTAAAAATTAACCTAAACATAAACTAAAAAAATAAATTCTAAAAAAAACCTAAGATAAAAACCTAAAACCAAAACCTAGAAAAATAAAATAAAAACCTAAACCTAAACCTAAAATTAAAAAATAAACCTAAACATAAAAAATAAAACAAAAATAAACCTAAACTAAAAAATAAACATAAACCTAAACCTAAACCTAAAAAATAAACTAAAATAAATAAAGTTAATATAAATAAACTAAACTAAATAAAAATAATAAACAAACCTAAATAAATATAAAAAATAAAATAAACTTAAATAAATAAAAAATAAAATAAATAAACTAAATAAACCCAAACCTCTTGGTTTACTTAATTTTAAAAAAAAGCCCTCAATACTAAACCCTAAACCCTAAACCCTACACCCTAAATCATAAACCCTAAACCCTAAACACTAAACCCTAAACCCTAAACACTAAACCATAAAACTAACCTTAAACCCTAAACCGTAAACCCTAAAAACACCAAACCCTAAAGCCTAAACACTATAAACCCTAAACCCTAAACCCTAAACCCTAAAACTTTAAACCCTAAACCCTAAACTCTAAACTCTAAACCATAAAGCCTAAACCTAATAACCTAAACCTAAACTAAATAAAACCTAATAATAAGATAAATAAAAATAGCTAAACCTAAATATAATAGAAAAATAAAATAAAATAAAAACCTAAACCAAAAAATATAATAAAATAAAAAATAAAAATAAACTAAAATAAAATAAATAAAACCTAAATTAAAGTAAAAAATAAAGTAAACCTAAGAATAAAAAACCTAAATAAAATAAAAACTAAATGTAAAATAAAAATAAAATAAACCAAAAATAAAATAAATTAAAAACTAAATAAAAACCTAAACCTAAAAAATAAACCTAAAAATTAATAAAAAATAATACTTAAACCCTAAACATAAAAAAACCTAAACCTAAAATAAAAGGTAAAATAAACAAAATAAAATAAATTAAACTAAAATAAACAAAACCGAACCTAAAACTAAAAAAAATAATTAAAATAAAATAAAATAATTCTGAACCTAAACTAAAATAAGCTAAACTAAAATAAATAAAATATAAACCCTAAATCCTAAACTAACCCTAAACCAGAAACCCTAAAAAGCTAAAAACTAAAACCTAAACTAAATAAAACCTGAAAATTAAATAAAAAAATAAAACCTAAACCAAAATAAAATAAAATAAAAATCATATACTAAAACATAAACCTAAACATAAACCAAAATTGATAATAAAATAAAAAATAAAAACTAAACTAAATCAAAATAAATAAAAACCTAAACTAAACTAAAAAATAAAACCTAAATAAAATAAAAGCTGAAACTAAAATAAAAATAAAATAAAAATAAAATAAATCTAAAATAAAATAAAATAAAACTAACTAAAACCTAAAGCTAAAAATAAACCTAAAAATAAATAAAAAAATAAAACCTAAACCCTAAACTAAAAATAAAAAAAATTAAACCTAAAATAAAAATAAAATAAACAAAATAAATTAAAGCTAAACCTAAACTAAACTAAACAAAAATAAAATAAATAAAACCTAAACATAAAATAAACTAAACATAATACTAAACCTAATCTAAATATAAATAAAATAGAGTAAAAATAAACCTAAACCAAAATTATAAGATAAAACCTAAAAAAAATGCAAAACCTAAACCTAAAAAAAATAAAATTAGAACCTAAAGCTAAACCTAAAATAAAAAATAAAACCTAAACCTAAAAATAAAATAAAAATAAACTCAATAAAAAAAACTTAAACCTAAAAGATAAACTAAATAAAACCTAAACTCAAATAAATAAACATAAAATAAATAAAGTAACATAAATAAAAATCAAAAATAAACCTAAATGTAAATAAAAAATAAAAAAATCTCAAATAAATAAAAAAATAAACTAAATAAACCTAAACCTACCGATTTACTTAATTTAAGAAAAAAAAAACTGTAAACCCTAAATCCTAAACACCAAATCCTAAACCCTAAACCCTAAAACTAACCCTAAACCCTAAGCCCTTAACCCTAAACCCTAAACCCTAAAACCCTAAACCTTAAACCCTAACCCCAAACCCTAAAACCCTAAACCATAAACCCTAAACCCTAAAACCTACAAACCTAAACCCTAAACCCTAAACTAGCCCTAAACACTAAACCCTAAACTAACCCTAAACCCTAAGAATGGGAAGAACCTTGATGGAACAACATCATCCAACCAGTTCGGCCTAGATCTAACAGAGTAAAAAGAAAATGGTTATCTGGTGGTGGGGATCTGAGGTGTTGGTGGATATGAAGGTGGTTGAAAGGGGTGGTATGGAGGTCAAAGGAGAGACAGAGGTTAATGGTGGAGGAGAGATCGGGATATGATGGCGATCCCACTACTCAAGAGGCGGGTGGTTCGATGGGGAATAAGAGAAACTGAATCCACCAATCCGACCGCTATATGGAATTGTACCTTTACTTAGAGTTTTACTTATCTTGGGATTTAATTTCATGCTCATTTTTTTATCTATGTTATCGCTTATATCTTAGAAAACTTAGGGTGCTACTTGTTTGATGAAATAAAAAAGAAGAAATATTGAAATTGAATTTGTTTTCTACTAAAAAAACCATAAACCCTAAACTAAAACTTAAACTCTAACCCTAAAACATAAACCCAAAACCCAAAACCCTAAACCCTAAATCCCAAACCTTAAACCCTAAAACCTAAACTCTAAACGAACCATAAACTCTAAACCCTAAACCCTAAACCTAAAAAGCTAAAAACCTAAACCTAAACTAAATAAAACTTTAAAATAAAATAAATAAATAAACCTAAACCAAAATAAAATAAAAAAATAAAAAAAAAATAAAAACATAAATTAAAACCTAAACCTAAACCTAAACAAAAAAAGAAAATAAAATAAAAAATAAAAACATAAACTAAAACCTAAACCTAAAATAAACCGAAAAAGAAAATAAAATAAAAAATAAAAACTAAACTAAAATAAAATAAATAAAAACCTAAAGTAAACTATAAAATAAAAAAACCTAAATAAAATAAACTCTAAACCTAAAATAAAAATAAAATATACCTAAAATAAACTAAAATAAAAACTAAATAAAAACTTAAACCTAAAAAAATAAACCTAAAAATAAAACCTAAACCCTAAACTAAAAAAAATAAACCAAAAATAAAAATAAAATAAAGAAAATAAATTAAACCTAAACTAAAACTAAAATAAATAAAACCTAAACCTAAACCTAGATAAACTAAACCTAAACCTAAACCTAAACATAAACCCTAAAATTAACCCTAAACCCTAAACCTACAACCATAAACCCTAAACACTAAACCCTAAAACTCTAAACCCTAAACCATAAACCCCAAACCCTAAAATCCTAAACCATAAATCCTAAACCCTAAAACCTAAATCCTACAACTCTAAACCTTAAACCAAAAACCCTAAACCCTAAACCCTAAACTCTAAAGTAACCATAAACCCTAAACTAACACTAAACCCTAAACTAACCCTAAACCATAAGAATGGGTAGAACCTTAATAGCAGGAACATCACCGTCAACTAGACTTAGTCTAGATCTGGCTATGGAGGGGAAGGCAGAGGGGTGGTTATCAAAGTGGTGGTAGGGGATCTGGAGGTGCTGTAGGATATGGAGGTGGTGACCAGAGTAGTGGTGGTTATGGAGGTGGGAGAAGCGATGGAGGTTTGAGCCATGGTGGTGGCAGAGGGAGAAATCAAGGATATGATGGCAGATCGAGCTACTTGAGAGGTGGGGGTGGTTCTGATGGGAACTTGAGAAACTGAAGAATGGAAAATCTGATCTATTGCTTATGGAACTGTCTTTATAATAGTGATGATTCTAATTACCTAGGGTTTTTAATTTTCTCTATGGGTGCTCATTTTGTATCTATGTCATCGCTTGTGTCTTAAAAAAATTGGTGTCCTACTTAGTTGATGAAATCAAAAAGATCAAATGCTGAATCTGAATTTGTTCTCTGTTAAAAAAAAACCATAAACCCTAAACCCTAAACTATAACTTAAACCCTAAACCTAAAATTGAAACCCTAAATCCTAAACCTTAAAAACCCTAAACCCTAAACACTAAACCATAAACCCTAAACCCTAAAACCTACAACCCTAAACCCTAAACCCTAAACCCCAAACCCTAAACCCTAAACCCTAAACCTTAAACCCTAAACTAACCAAAAACCCAAACCCAAAACTGTAAACCTTGAATACATATGTCATTAGGGGTAGATATAAAGAATGACCTAATCCTAACATAGTTATGATAGTTAAAGAAAATGTCTCTAAGAGACTTTCCCTTCACTATTAGAGATTTGAATACCCTAAATTATATTATAATACCATATATTATAGTATAGCATCATATATTGAGCTTGTAGTGATGTGTTTTGGATGTTATAAGATGTTTTGAAATGTTTTAGTATATTATGGTATCGTGCCCTATAGTCTATATTAATATAAATTATAAAAATATTGATTTAATAAATTAGATGATGAAATTTGTTAAATTTGAAGTGGGAATTAGGTTATAGTACCAAAGGTGTGATACACCACTTATTGTCTAAAAAGTAAGATTTTATGTTCAAAATAAATATTATTTATTGTAGCATAGTACAACATCATCATATATCATAATATATTCATGCATTTTAAATTCTTTTAGTATTTTACAATCATGCAATGAGCCTACACTAGCATTATTTATAGAAATGTTGATTTAGTCTATAAAATGGTGGAATTTGGCCAAATTCAAAATAGGTAGAGCATGGCATCATAATATATTATTTCAAATTAAAATATGTAAGTGAATGACTCAAATATATAGTTTTTTATTATTTAGACTAATTTTCTAATTTTTTATCTTAAGCAATCCCTTGTGATGTGATATGCAATTCAATATAATATAATATGTTGTATAGTGTATTATAATATAGATGCCATAACTTAGTGTAGCATCATGCATTATAACATACTATTATGTATTACTACTTATTATTTTAGCATATTTTAGTTTGTTATAGTATGATGTAGTAGAGTTTGTACCGGTATAATTCATAAAATATTGATTTATACGAGATAATGGATTTGGCCAAATTTAAGGTAAGCTTTAGGGAACATCATTAGCGTGTGCAATGGTGTGTCATTTAATCTAAAGAATGGAATTTTGCATCCAAAATAAATGTTCATTTTTCAATCAAATTTTATAAAATTTTTGTTTAAAGTGATTCATTTTAAGGTGTAATGTAAGATAATATATTCTATGAAAGTATATTAAAATATAATGTACATAACAATATAACTTCACATATATATGAATTTGGGTGTGTTATTAAATGTTATTGTACATTTTAGTATGTTTTACTTTTCTTACATTTCAAAACTCACAAAAATGTTAATTTGAAGGTTGAGATGGAAGAATTTGGCCAAATATAAGGCACACACCAAGAAGCAACACCAAAATTATTCTATTTTGTACCATTTCTAATAGAAAAGTAACAATTTTACATCCAAAATGAACATTATTCATATTTTGAAAAAATTTTGTTATTTGTTCCTTTTAAGTGATTATAATGAGGTGTAGTGTTAGACAATATAGTATTTTATAGAAAATTATAATATAACATTATATATTATTATATATTATAGTGTGTTAATTCACAGTATAATATGTTTAGCAGGAAATTGTATAGTTAGTTTGAGCTTGCACCATCACAAATCATAAAATGTTGATTACAATGTTAAGAAAATGTAATTTGAATGAATACATTAGGCTTTTTGGTTGAAGTATTAATGGTGTGCATAAAAGAAGAAAAAAGATTTGATGAGAATTACATGTCAAGGACATGGAGGGAGATCCGCTAGGGGATCACACATGCATTGGACATGACATGTGAGGGGTCTATGTCAAGGGCATTGAAGAAGAAAATCTATTGGAGATAAGGTTTGAATTTGATTTGATTATATGATTTGTGGAAAGAAAATCTGTAGGGGTTAAGAATTTATAAACCACCAAGAATTAAGATCGAATTGACTTTAATTTGTTTTTTTTAATTGATGTGGAAACATATCTGCTAGGGATATGGGCTTGAGTCTGCTGGGGATCTCGTATATGAACCTTCCATTCGAGAAGCAGGTCTGGGCAATCCACTGGAGATTGGAATTTGAGTTTGATTTCATAGTTTTTTTGGGGATGTATCCGCTTGGGATAAGAGTTTGATTGGATTACTTTTATTTAGATTCTACTCGGGGAGTTGGTTTAATTTCCACTAGGAGGTTGGTTTTGAATTTAATTTGTTTCTTGACTTGTTTATATATGATTTGGGGCTCCACTAGGGACAAGGGTATGATTTAACTCCACTGGAAAAATTAGATTGGGTTTAATTTCATCTGAGTTCATGTATAGATGTAGTCCATGTACGATGGACCCACTGAGAAGGGGCTATATCAGCTTTGACCTACCTTAGGTTTACAAATCCAAAGGGATAGTCTACTGGCTATAGGGTAGAGCTAGCCAACCTAAGGGGTTGCCTTTCATTGTGCAATGGCTATGCTAGGAAGAAGTAGTAGACTTACATTTCTAAAGTGAGGAACAACTGAGGTGACCTATTGGATGCACAATAAATCGAACCTGACTTAGGGCGATAATAGAGTGAATGCCACTGGAGACTTATGCTAACTCAAAATTAGTCAAGATTAAATTTATCTTAATTTCATGTTATTTGATATGGTTTGTTTGGCTTTGTTTGATTTCAAATTGAGGGAATATCTGCTGAAGATCTAAGCTTGGTCAAATTTGATAGATTTAATTTTTTGGTCCATGTCAAGATGGACCCACCGAGAAGGCTATATATCGACTTGTCCTATCTCGATTTACAAATCCAAAGGGATAGTCTACTGCCCTAGGTAGAGCTAGCCAACCTAAGGGGTTGGTGTAACAGCTAGGAAGAAGGCGTAGTAGACTTACATCTTCTAAAGTAGGGAACAACTGATGGGGTGACCTATTGGTAGCACAATAAATCAAACCTAACTTAAGGGGCTACTATTAAGTGAATGTCGCTAGGGACTTATATCAACTCAAGAGTAGTCATGTGATTTTGATATGGAGTTTTGCTGACACTGCCATAAAGATAGGATACCTGGTTGCAAAAGGTACCAATATGGGTGTCCTCCTAATCCACAAGTGAATATATATTTTATTTATATACTTGTGTGACTCAAGAGGACCACACCGAGAAGGGGCTATGTCGGCCTTGACCTATCTCAGATTTGCTGGACTAAGGGAGAATCTTCATATCCATAAGATAGATTCTCCAACCACAGGGGTGGGTACAATGAATGGGGAACTGTCCAATCCGATAGTAACTTGGGTAGTGTCAAAATGGGGTCACAAAGGATGTGATCCAAATATAGTGCTCATAAGGGAGGTGCTGCTAGGGGGGTTATCTTAAGCCCTGGAAGAGAAAGCCTATAGGACAAAGTGGCTAACTTAAAGAGAAAGCATAAAGAGACTTACATCTACCATGAGTGGTGAGAACCAACCAATTAAGACAATGATCAATTTGGAAAGAAATCATGTAGGCTTATAAACTTTCCAAGTCAACTGATCATCTAGATAGTCTATCATCGGTGGGAAAAATGCTATCTGACCTAGAACGACTACTAAAGGGGGAACCCCGAGGAAGGACTTGACCCAAACTTAAAGAAGTCAGGAGGGAAGTAGCCACTAGGACTTATCCTAAACCTCAAATATATTCAACCCAATCAGTGCATGAAGGCTAATCCAAGAAGAAAGCGTAGCAGACTCACATCCTCTTAAACGAAGCCAACATGAGGTAGCTTATGGGCCACACAGTAAGGCCTACCAAACTAACAAGGTGCTCATCAATGTGCAGTGGAAAGTAAGGAAAGAAAGTGTAGTAGACTTACATCCTCCAAAGCAAGAAGACCATTAGTGACACACTAAAGAACGTAAGATGTCACCGGCCAAAAGCTACTATGAGTGGAATACTTTCAACATGGAAGAGATGAATTCAAAATGGAATTTTCATTGATGATAATTATTTTGAAACATGATTTATAATTTCTTTTAAGTAGAGCCCATTGATTAAAATAATTGGGCACTCTCCCTTATGATTAATAAGCTGATAAGATCTTCCTTGGTAGGCCTTCTTTATTGCAAAAGGGCATTCCCAAGTGGGTTCAGACTTGCCTCCCATCTTACGTCAGGAAAAAATCAATTCCCTTAAAACTAGAATAAGCTCTGCTACTTGAAATGCCCTAGAATGGACAAACTTTTTGTGTGATTGAATCATTTTAGCTTTATACTACTTGAGGTTTTAGCATGCCTGCACACGTCTCTCCTCCAAACTTTTGAGCTCTTCTAATGGCAACTTGGTGCTCTACTCTATTATGATCTTGCTACCCACAACTATCCTTAGTGATGGGAGTTGGAATTCTAATGGTAGAATGGCTTCAAACCCATACACTAAGGAGAAAGGAGTAGACTGAGTTTGAGTTCTATATGTGGTGCACTAGGCCCATAAGGCTTCAACTAACTGCTCATGCCACTATTGCTTATTATTGTCAAGTGTCTTCTTTAGTACTTAGATGAGAGTTTTGTTGAATGCTTATGCTATGCTATATTCCCTTGGGTAGTTGATAGTAGAATACCTGCAATCTATGTTATTTCTGAGAAAATGTTGATCTCGATGCTCTTTTGAATGCAAAGACCATTATCGATATAATTCATCGAGGCACTCAAACTATATAATGATATGATTCCTAAAAGTAATGCATGCTGAGTTATGACCTCTCTGAGCATAATAACCTTTGCCCATTTGGAAAAGTAGTCAGTAGCAGCTAAGATGAACTGATGACCCTTGGAAGAAGGAAGATCAAACAAACCCACTATGTCGGTACCCCAACACTCAAATGGCCATGAGGCCAATGTAGGATGTAGAATATTGGGTGGTTAGTGTAGGACTACACCGTGTATTTGACATTGGTGGCATCTCTTAGTCGTATCCATGAAAATCTTTGATCATCGATGGCTAGTAGTATCCTAGGCTCTTGATCTTGGCTTTCATCTTCGGACCGGATTAGTTGATGCCATATAATCCTGAGTGTACCTCAATCACGATCTTACATTTTTCGTGCTTGTCTAAACAACGTAAATCACATATGATCAAGATGCATAAGACACCATCCACAATATTATAGGAAAGTGCTCTTCATCCGATGGGCTTGGGACTTCTTGAAGTAGTTTACCTTTATTTACGTAATCCATGAATGGTTGCCTCAATCTAACTCCTCATCCTTCTTGGCAATGGCAACCTCCCTTCAAGAGAGAGTACTTTTTGATGAGTTCAATATCAATAAGGGATAAGACTTGTCTATTTTGGACCTTTATTGAAATGGACTCATCCTCAATACATGCCAACTTCTTGCAAGCTTGCAAAAAAGCATATACAATGTTCTCCTCAAGGAATTTTATAAATTTTAACCTCTAGGATTTGGTCCAATAACTCCATGGTGTACTTATGGTAGTGATGGAGCTTGGGCTTTATAACCTTAAAGGACCCAATGATTTGGTTGATAACTAGTTGAGAATCCAAAGATGGATGTTCTGATGCTTAGTAATGGCTAACCTGCACCATGAGCCTCATGTTCGCTTGTTGTTGGTGCAAGGATTGGACATATGATGAGAATCTCATCACATCATGTCCGAGTTAAGAGAACTATTCCTCCTTCTTCTTGTAATAGTAGATTATGGTTCTTCTCCCTTTGAGAGGAAGCCGCACCATCAAAGTACATCTAAGTGGTGAATGCTAGTATCCCCAAGTTCATGATTTTTTCATCGGGAGATCATCACCAAGTGAAAGTCAACGAAGTGGGTGCTACTAAGAAATCCACTAGCACTTGTCCCACACCGCATGAGGGGTACAAAGATAATGTCAAACTATGAGAGGATAATGGATCATCGCACCTTCGATAACGCAATGTCATGAGATACTATAGTGGATTGATCTTAGAGATTAAGTTCACCTTATGAGGAAGCATGTAGTGTTGTAGCTTTTGGAATGCAAAGATTAAAGCTAGACAATACTTCTCAATGGGTGGATAATAAGCCTCAACAGGGATTAGATGATGACTGAGGTAGTAAAGTGTGTTTTCCTTCCCTTTGTCGTTGACTTGGGCCAACAAAGTACCAAGGGAGTCATCTAATACAATAATGTAAAGTATGAGGGGCTTGCCCGAGATAGGGGCTACTAGAACTAATGATGTCATCAGGTAATTCTTGATGTCTTCAAAGGCATGCTCACACTTATCATCCCAGTTGAACTTGGCATCCATTTTGAAAAGTGTCGAGTGGTCGACATCATCCCTAGTGATATAAAGCATCTTAGATATGCCAACCACCCTTGGAATGATAAGTTGAGTTAATAGAGGTGGAATTTTAACATCCTGGATCTTCTCTGATGATTTCAATTCCCCAGTGTCGACAACAAACCCAAGAAATTTCCCTAAAGCTACTCCGAATGTACACTTTAGGGGGTTCATTTTAAGGTTAAATTATCTTAACTATTCAAACACAACTCTTAAGTTAAAGAGATGGTCTTCCTTTTCTATACTTTTGATGATGAGATCATCGACATAGCACTTGACTTGATGATGAATGAGTTCATCGAAGATTCGAGTCATAGCTCGCTGGTATGTAGCACCGACTTTTTTAAGGCGGAAAGGCATGACCTTATAGCAAAAGATTCTGATTGAGATTCTAAAAGTAGAGTTTCTTTCATCTTTAGGGCCATCTTTATTTGGTTATATCCAGATAAGCCATCCATGAAATAGAAGACTGCAAGAGATGAGGCAATGTCCACCATCAGCTCCGAGATTGGTAGTGGAAATTAATATTTCAGACATGCCTAAATCCCGAAAATCAACGTATATGTGAATTTGGCCATTCTTTTCTTAACGAGATAACATTAACCGTGTAGGGTATTTTTCTTTCTTGATGAAGCTAGCATTGATCAGTTTCTTGAATTTAGAAATGACATGTGTTATTCTATGTTTAATCATGTCTAGGAGCTTGCTGATGTGGTTAGTAGTATCTCTATTGCTATTTTATGGACCACTACGCCAAGAGCCAATGTAGGCATCTCTTCATAACTCCATGCAAAGTAGTCCTTAAACTCAATAGCCTAACTAAGTCATTGGTTTTAATTTTATTCAAAAAAGAATTGATGTATTGGCATGGATCTTCTTCGCTTCTAAGTTGATTTTCTGAGGTCGCTGATGGTTGACTGATCTCTTCTTCAAACTCTAGTGGTGCATCTATGACTTCAAAATCATCTGATCATTTGAAGTTTCTAAGCATACCCTCATATGAGTTAATGTGATTTGAAAAGAACCTATCGTTCCAAATGATTGATGACTAAGCAGAATCATCATCATTAATTAGACCCATAGTACCAAATCCTAGTCCCGATCTTAAATGAGAGTTTTTGCATTTGTTCTTCCATATTCTTTTGAAGTAGACTGACTTGTGCTTTGACCAAGTATGTGGGATTAACCCTTTCTTTAATAAATTATGAACACAAGGCAAGTACCAATCAAAAGGTAATTCTATTAAATCTTTATATGAATCATCCTCAACTTTGTATTAACTTCTTGACTTGAGGAAGATGCTAAAGAACCTCTAAGTCTTCACACCTATGGATGACTTAGAGCTTCTTAACTACCAAACCCTCATTTTTTTCAAAGGAAAGTTTAAAGCTAAGGTTCCCAATTGATGCCTAACTATTTTACATATAGACTTGGATACACTTATGCTTTGCTTTGAGCCCATCTTCATCACTATCTAGCTCAAGTGTCACCTCTAAGGAATCTACTATGAGAGCTAGTTGGTGTCTAACCATATAAGACTCATCCTATGAACTAGATTTTAGTCTATATGGATAGCGTGTACTCTTTATAGCTGGACATATCTTCTATTGGTGGCCATAATGAGGTTTTCCACCTGGACCTTTGAACTGACTCTTCCTCTGGAGGTCGTCATCCTACCCATATGTTCAATGGAGTAACGAATGTGGGTGGAATCTAATAGCTCCACTTCCTCCAAGTCTATTTCCACTTGCCTTTATTTTCTTTCATTTTCTCTTTTCTTTCTTTTCTTTTTTCTCTTTCTTTTTTCTTTTCTTTTTCTTTTTTTTTAACTTGGCCAAGTTCAAGAATAATTTTTGAACCCAAGCCAAATGAACAAAAACCCATTTGAACCCAAGAAAATTATAATTGAATTTATATATTAATCCCAAATCCATATATAAACTCAACTAAATCAAACTCAACCCAAAATCAAGCCAACTAAACCCAATTGGTCTACTTGCCCAAAGTGGCCAATTTGACCTATTTGAGCCAAGTTTTAATTCTACCCAAATTGAATTGAACCAAGTCCTTCAAAACCTCTCATCATGATTATTGATCACCCTAAGTTGATCAATCATAAATTGAGTCAAACTAAGTCAACCCTTAACCCATATGAACCCAAACTTAAATTGCAACCTAAGCCAAATCCCTTGAAACTAATGATTCATGCCAAATCAAAATCAATATTTGAATATGACATGACCTTCACTAAGTCAAACCAAACCCAATTGGCCCTCTGACTCCATGTTGACCCAAATTGACCTAAAAGACCAAAGGGTCAAAAAAAATATAAACCAAATTGATTGCAACCAATGGTTCCAGCTCATTCCAAATTGATTGAAGTTGACCAAAGCTTGATTGGACCCAATTGAACCAATTGACTTACTTAGCCCAAATTGACCTAAAGGTTCAAGTTGGCCAAATCAAAACCAAATCCAAATTAATTGAAACCAAAGTCTTACAATCATCTTCAATTGGTCAACTTAACCTAAACCAAAACCAACCCAAGCTAATTTGGCCAATTTAATCAAATTGGTCAACTTAACCCATTTGACCCAAATGAATTCAAATGAGCCAAAATCAAATCTAAGCTAAACTAAACCAAACCATTTGAACCAAAACATCCCAAATGATCATATGAACTTGACCAACCCTTGATTTGACCCAACCAATTGGTCAACTTGACCCAATTAACCCAATTTGACCTAAATGAGTCAAATTGAGCCAAACATAACCAAATCAACTCCAATTAACTTGAAATTTACTAACCCACTTTTGGCTCATTTCAACTGCCAAATCAAATCCAATGCCAAATGATCATTCTATCATTGGGTCAAGGGCATCACATGAGACAAATCACCCATGTATATGGTCATTTCCATTCCTTAGCCACTTGGTACTCAAATGGTCCACCTAGTCACCTAGACACTACCCAACCCGACTTGGGGTGGTCATGACCCATGGGAAATCACCTCACCCTCAACATTGGAGCATTTGAAACCCATGGACACCCTTGATTCCTCTTTAGCAGCCACCTCCACACCTTCAACCAACTAAGTCGAGCCAACTCACCTCCTCCTTGCCACCCACGACTCCCTGAGATGGCCAAATTACCACTAGAAGCCAAACCCGATCCCACCATCCGATCAAGATGAAGGGAGGTATACACCCCTCATTTCCTCAAATACATACAAAATCATTCTTGAGAGGCAGCTACCCAAGACAACTAGCCATTCCCTAAGCTCCCAAGCTCATTCTCGATCAAAATGCCATTCCCATCCATCCCAAAATAGACACTCCCATACATAACTTCCCATTTCTATAGAAAACTCAAATTAACTTTGCACGCACCTTTCCTAGGCCTCTTAGAGCAAGAACAAATCATCTCCCAAGCTTCGCAAGCACCAGAGGTGGGACTTCGATCAAAGCTGAGCTCCAAATCGTTGGTTCGTGGCCTTCAAGCGAATGTCGAGGAATTGATCCAATTTCTGCTCAATAAGGCTTCCTCTCCACTAGATGGAGCTTCCTCAATTGTTCGAGCCGCCATTCTTGAGCTCCAGTGAGGTATGCTTCCAAAATCAAATTAACTAAGATTTAATTAATTAATTAAATCACTTAATCAAATTAAAATCATAATCACATCAGACATTAATTAATTAAATTATGGCATAGATCTTTAGGTGTTTAATAACCTAAAGGAGTTTAATGACATTATGGTTAGCCCACATGTGCGGGAAAATCATAAGAGTAATTAATTAAGTCCTTTAATCTAATTAACTATTAATCATGAGCCAATTGCATTAGACCCCTTTTTTTCCTAGGATCATTGCAAGTTTATTTTCCATGCATATCATGTTGGCTCATAATTATTTAATTAATTACTTTAAGGTGACATGGTAAGGGTAATTAATTCATCTAAGGGTTCAACTTAATTAACCCATAAACTCAACTTAATTACCTTAAATTAAATCAAATCACTAATGTGGGAATGGGTTTAATAACAAGTGATGATTTCTCTTCTCCTCTTAAATCAAATCAAATCCAAAACTTAATTAATAAAGAAGCTTTGGTTTGCTTTAAAGAATCTTATTAGATTTGATTGTCCTTAAGAACTAGTTTGGTTGAATGAATCACATGCTTATATTTGATTGTCCTCTTCCAATCATGTTAAATTTGGTATGTCATTTGAATTCATGCATCCATCTTTTCAAAATCAAGTAAAATAAAATGGATTTCTTTATGTAAGCTTGCATGTGTTGATTTAATTTAATATATGTGTCTTTTATCACTATTAAATCCAAATGTATTTTTCAAAATCTTATAAATGAATAATAATATGTGTTATGATGCTAGTTATAAATACATAAGAAATGCATGTGCTTATAGCTTAAGTGTATGAATGTTGAGTTCTCTTCCCTATTCATGTGTTGATTTATATAAGATTGAATGGTAATGGGTATATATTCTAGACATCCGGGAACAAAGGCTTTATTTAGCCCCAAGTAGTCATTTGATTGCTTACCGGTTTGTTACCCGGTTGGCTAAATCAAAAGAAGAAATGTTGAATCTAAATTTATTCATTGTTAAAAAAAAATTAAAAAAAAAAACAAAACCCTAAACCATAAACTAAACCTAAATAAAACCTAAACCCAAACCCTAAACCCTAAACCTTAAACCCTAAAAACCCAAAACCTACAACCCTAAACCTTAAACCCTAAAACCTACAACCCTAAACCCTAAACCCTAAACCCCAAACCTTAAACCCTTAACCCTAAACCCTGAACCCTAAAAACCTAAACTAAATAAAACCTAAAACTAAAATAAATAAATAAAAACCTAAACTAAAACCTAAACCTAAACCTAAACCTAAAGTTAAACCTAAAAAAATAAAAAAATAAAAAATAAAAATGAAACTAAAATAAAATAAATAAAACCTAAACTAAATTAAAAAATAAAATAAACCTAAAAGAAAAGCCTAAATATAATAAAACTAAACGTAAAATAAAAAATAAAATAAACCTAAAATAAAATAAAATAAAACTAAATAAAACCTAAACCTAAAAATAAACCAAAAAATAGATAAAAAAAACCTAAACCCTAAACTAAAAAAAAACTTAAACCTAAAATAAATAAAATAAAATAAACATAAACCTAAAATAAACTAAACTAAAATAAATAAACCAAAACCTAAAACTAAAATAAACTAAACCTAAACCCTAAACAAAATAAAATAAAATAAACTAAATTAAACCTGAACCAAAATAAATAAATAAATAAATACCTAAACTTAAACCTAAAATTAAAAAATAAAACCTAAACTTAGAAAATAAAATAAAAATAAAACTAAACAAACAATTAAGGATAAACCTAAACATAAACCTAAAAAATATACTAAAATAAAAAACCTAAACTAAAATAAATAAACCTAAAATAAATAAACTAAACTAAATAAAAAAAAACCAAAATCAAAATAAAAATAATATAAACTAAATTAAATAAAATAAATTAAATAAACCTAAACCCATGTTTACTTAATTTAAAACAAAACCTAAACCATAAACCTAAACCTAAACCCTAAACCTCAATCTAAACCTAACCCTAAAAAAATTAATCCTAAACCCTAAAACCTTTAAACCCTAAACCCTAAACCCTAAACCTAACCCAAACCCTAAAACCCTACTAACTAAAACCCTAAACCCTAAACCTAAACTAACCCTAAACCCTAAGCTAACCCTAAACCCTAAACCCTAAAACCCTAAAGCCTAAACAAACCCTAAATCCTAAACCTAAACCAACCCTAAACCCTAAAATAAGAAAAACCTAAAACCCTAAACCCTAAACCCTAAACTCTAAACCCCAAAAAACCTAAACTAAATTAAACCTCAAAATAAATTAACTAAAACCTAAACCTAAATAAAAAATAAAATATATTATAAAATAAAAGAGTAAACTAAAACTAAACCTAAACTAAAATAAAATAATAAAATAAACTAAAATAAAAGAAACAAAAAACCTCTAAACTAAAATAAATGAACCTAAGTATAAAACCTAAACAAAGTAAAACTAAATGTAAATAAAAATAAATTAAACCTAAAATAAAATAAAATAAAACCTAAACCTAAAAGTAAACCTTAAAATAAAAGTTAAAAAAATAAAAAACCTAAACCTAAAATAAAATAAAATAAATAAATAAAATAACTAAACCTAAACTAAAAAAATAAATGAAACCAAAATAAATAAACCTAAACCTAAAAAAAAAAGTAAAATAAAAAACCTAAACCTAAACCTAAAATAAAAAAAATAAACCTAAACCTAAAAAATAAAATAAAATAAACTACTAAAATAAACCTAAAAATAAACATAAACCTAAAAATAAACTAAAATAAAACCTAAACTAAAATAAATAAACGTAAACTATATAAACTAAATAAACTTAAACCTACCGGTTTGCTTAATTTAAAAAAAAAAAAACATAAACCGTGAACACTAAACCCTAAACCATAAACCTACAATCCTAAACCCTAAACACTAAAAAAACCTAAATGCTAACCCTAAACCCTAAACCCTAAAACCCTAAACCCTAAACCTAAACCTAAACCCTAAACCTAAACACTAAACCCTTAACCTAAACCCTAAACCCTAAACCCTAAACCTCAAACCAAACCCTAAATATAAACCTAAAAAAACTAAACAAATTAAAAATAAACCTAAACCCTAAAACCCATAACCTAAACCTAAACCCTAAGAATGGGAAAAGTTTGATAAATGCACATCAAAACTACCTAGATCTAAAAAATGAGGCACATAAATGGTGGGGATCCATGTTGGTGGATAAGAGGTGGTGGTAACTAATAGAAACTAAAGAGAGATCGGGATATGATGGTGGATCCTACTGAGAGGCCGTGATGGTTATGATGGGAACTGAGAAAAAGAATGATAAAAATAAACATAAACCTAAACTAAAATAAACTAAACTAAAATAAATAAAACCTAAACCCTAAACCCTAAACCTAAACCCTAAACAAAAAAATACTAAACTAAACACTAAACCCTAAACCCTAACCCTAACCCTAAACCCTAAAAAAAACCTAAAAGTTAAACCTAAACTAAATAAAACCTAAAACTAAAATAAATAAATAAACCTAAACCTAAACCAAAACCTAAATAAAATAAAAAAAAATAAAATAAAATAGAAACCTAAACTAAAACCTAAACTTAAACCTAAAATAAAATAAAATAAAAAATAAAAACTAAACTAAAATAAAATAAATAAAAACTTAAACAAAATAAAAAAATAAATAAACCTAAAATAAATAAAATAAAATAAAAATTAAATAAAAAACCTAAACCTAAAAAATAATCCTAAAAATAAAAAAATAAAACCAAAACCTAAACTAAAAAGGAACAAAAACCTAAAATAAACAAAATAAAATAAACATAAACCTAAACAAAATAAGCTAAACTAAAATGAATAAAACCTAAACCCTAAACCCTAAACCCTAAACCCTAAAAACATAAAAACTAAAACTTAAAAAAAATAAAACCTAAAATAAAATAAACAAACCAACACATAAATAAACTAAAATAAAATAAAAAATAACTAAACTAAACCTAAACCTACACCTACACCTAAAAATAAAAGAAAATAAAATAAAACTAAAATAAAATCAAAATAAATGTTAAACTAAAAACCTTAATAAATAAAACTAAAAATAAAATAAAATAAATAAACCTAAAATAAAATAAAATAAAACTATATAAAACCTAACCTAAATCTAAAATAAAACCTAAAACAAATAAAATAAAACCTAAACCCTAAATTAAAAAGAGCCTAAACCTAAAATGAACAAAATACAATAAACATAAACCTAAATTAAAATAAACAAAACTAAAATAAATAAACTAAACCTAAACCCTAAACCTAAACCCTAAACCTAAAACCTAAACCTAAACCTAAACCTAAACACTAAACCCTAAACCCTAAACCTAAACTTAAACCTAAACCTAAACTAAATAAACCCTAAACCTAAACCCTAAACCCTTAACCCTAAACTTAAAGCTAAACTTAAACCTAAATCTAAACCTAAACTCTAAACCTAAACATAAACCCTAAACCTTAACCTAAACCTAAACCCTAAACCCTAAACCTAAACCAAGCCCTAAACCCTAAACTAAAACCAAAACCCTAAACCCTAAACCCTAAACCCTAAACCATAAACCATAAACCCTAAACCCTGAAATCCTAAAAACCTAAACTTAAACTAAATAAAACCTAAAAATAAAATAAATAAATAAAACCTAAACCTAAATAAAATAAAATGCCCAAACTAAAACCTAACCCTAAACCTAAACCTAAACCTAAAAAATAAATAAAATTAAAAAGTAAATTAAAATAAAATAAATAAAAACCTAAACTAAATTAAAAAAATAAAATAAACTAAAAATAAAAAACCTAAATAAAATAAAACCTAAACGAAATAAAAAAAATAAAATAAATCTAAAATAAAATAATATAAAAACTAAATGAAAACCTAAACCTAAACAATAAACCTAAAAATAAAACCTAATCCCTAAACTAAAAAAACTTAAACCTAAAATAAAAATAAAATAAACCTAAACTTGAAAAAAAATAAACTAAACTAAAATAAGTAAACCTAAACCTAAACCTAAGATAAAATAAACATAAACATAAACCTAAACTAAATAAAATAAATTATACAAAAATAAACCTAAACCTAAACTAAAAAATGAAACCCAAAAAATAAACCAAAAATAAAACCTAAAACCTAAACCCAAAAAAAAATAAAACCTAAACCTAAACCTAAAAAGAAAAAATATAATTGAAATCTAAAAAATAAAATAAAAATAAAACTAAACTAAAAAAATAAACATAAACCTAAACCTAAACCTACAAAACCTAAACAAAAAAATAATAAATACAAAATAAAAAAATTAAACTAAATAAAAATAAAAAATAAACCTAAATAAAAATATAAAATAAACTAAATAAACTTAAACCTACCACTTTATTTAATTTTAAAAAAAAAACCCTAAACCCTAAACCCTAAACCCTAAACACTAAATCCTAAACCCTAAACCTAAACCCTAAAACTAACCCTAAACCTACAACCCTAAAAAATGCTAACCCTAAACTAACCCTAAACCTAAACTAAACTAAAACCTAAACCCTAAACCATAAAACTAAACCTAAACTTAAACCTAAACTAAATAAACTAAAACCTAAACCTAAATAAACTAAAATCAAAACCTAAACCTAAACCTAAATAAACCTAAATAAATAAACTAAAAAAATAAACCTAAACCTAAACTTAAACTAAATAAACCTAAACCAAAAATAAAAATAAAACCTAAACATAAACCTAAACCTAAAAACTAAAAAAAATCCTAAACCTAAACCTAAACTAAACCTAAACTAAACTAAATAAATAAAAAAATAAAATTACAAACCTAAACCAAAATAAATAAACTAAATAAAAAAAATAAAACTAAATTAAATTAATAAATTAAATAAAACCTAAATAAACCTAAACCTAAACTAAACTAAATAAACCAAAATAAACCTAAACCTAAACCTAAATCTAAACCTAAACCTAAACTAAACTAAACTAAAAAAAACCTAAACCTAAAAAAACCTAAACCCAATAAAACCTAAACCTAAACTAAACTAAAAACCTAAACCTAAACCTAAAAGTAAACCTAAAACCTAAACCTAAACTAAATAAATAAAATAAATAATAAATAAATAATAAACCTAAACCTAAACCTAAACCTAAACCTAAAATCTAAACCAAAACCTGAACCTAAACCTTAACCTTAACCTAAATAAACCTAAACCCAAAAATCTAAACCTAAACTAAGATAAACTAAACTCAAAACCCAAACCTAAATAATTAAAATAAAATCTAAACCAAAACCTAAACCTAAACCTAAACTAAAACCTAAATATATAAATCTAAACCTAAACCTAAACTAAAATAAATAAAATAAACCAAAAAATTGAAATAAAAATAATAACTAAAATAAACTAATAAAATAAAACCTAAACCTAAACTTAAACCTAAAACTAAACCAAAAAAACCTAAACCTAAATAAATAAAACTAAAAACTAAACCTAAACCTAAATAATAAAACCTAAATGAACTAAATAAATAAAAAATAAAAAAAACCTAAACCCTAAACTAAATAAAATAAATAAACCTAAACTAAACCTAAAACCTAAACCTAAACCTAAAAAGCCTAAACTTATCCCTAAATAAAAACCTAAATCTAATAACTAAACCTAAACCTAAACCTAAACCTAAATAAACCTAAAACCTAAACCTAAATAAACCTTAACCTAAAATAAATAAATAAAAAAAAACTTAAACTAAATAAAATAAAAACAAACCTACAACCCTAAACCTAAACTAAAACCTAAACCCAAAAACCTAAGCCTAAACCTTAACTAAACAAAATAAACCTAAATAAATAAAATAAACTAAGTAAACCTAAACCTAAACCTAAACCCTAAAACCCTAAACCCTAAACCTTAAACCTTAATCCCTAAATCCTAAAACATAAAAACCTTAAAACCTAAACCCTAAACCCTAAACCATAAACACTAAACTTGCAACCCTAAAGCTTAAACCCTTAACCCTAAACCATAAAACCCTAAACCTAAAACCCTAAACCTTAAACACTAAACCCTAAACCCTAAACCCTAAACCCTAAAACCTACAACCTAAACCTTAAACCCTAAACAAACCCTAAACCTAAAACTAAACCCTAAACCTTAAACCTAAAACTTAAAACTAAAACCTAAACTAAATAAAACCTAAAATAAAATTAAGAAAACCTAAGCCTAAATAAAATAAATAAAATAAAATAAAATAAATAATATAATATAAAAATTAAAATAAAACCTAAATCTAAACCTAAACCTAAACCTAAATAAATAAACTAAATAAAATAAGCAAAACTAAAATAAATAAATATATTAAAACTAACCCTAAACCTAAACCTAAACTTAAACTAAGCTAAATAAACCTAAATAAACCTAAACCTAAAACCTAAATCTAAACCTAAAAACCTAAACCTAAAATAAATCTAAACCTAAACCTAAATTAAACTAAATAACTAAAAACTAAAAAACTTAAACCTAAAAAACATAAATCTAAACTAAACTAAATAAACCTAAACCTAAACCTAAACCTAAAAATAAACCTTAAACTGAAACCTAAACTAAATAAAAAAAAACAAAAAAAAAAACCTAAACCTAAATCTAAACCTAAAACCTAAACCTAAACCTAAATAAACCTAAACCTAAAGCTAAAAACCTAAACCTAAAACCTAACCTAAACCTAAACTAAAATAAACAAATAAAATAAACCTAAACCCAATAAAGTAAAAACCTAAACTAAAATAAGCTAAACTAAAAACCTAAACCTAAAAAGTTAAAATAAAACCTAAACCTAAACCTAAACCAAAACCTAAACCTAAACTAAATAAATAAAATAAAACTAAAAAATAAAAATATAAGTAAAAACTAAAATAAATAAATAAAATAAAACCTAAACTTAAACCTAAACTTAAATAAATAAAATTGAAAACTAAACCTAATCCAAAACCTAAACCTAAACCTATTCCTAAGCCTAAACCTAAACCTAAACCTAAACTAGATGAACTAAAAAAAAAACCTAAACCTGGACAAAATAAAAATAAATAAACCTAAACTAAATCTAAAAAGGAAAACCTAAACCTAAAAAACCTGAACCAAAATAAAAACCTAAACCTAAACCTAAACCTAAAACTAAAAAACCTAAACCTAAACCTAAATAAACCTAAAACCTAATCCTAAATAAACCTAAACCTAAACCTAAACCTAAAATAAATAAATGAAATAAAACTAAACAAAATAAAATAAAATAAACCTAAAACCCTAAACCTAAACTAACTAAACATAAAACCTAAACCTAAACCTAAACTAAACTAAATAAACCTAAATAAATAAGCCTAAATAAAAAAACCTAAACTAAATAAATAAAAAAATAAACCTAAACCAAAATTAAACCTAAACAAAATAAAAATTAACTAAAACCTAAACTAACCTAAATAATCTTAAACTAAAATAAATTAAAATAAACTATACTAAAAAAAATAAAACCTAAACCTAAACCTAAATAAATAAATAATAAAAAACTAAAACCTAAACTAAATAAAATAAAACTAAACCTAAAATAAAAACCTAAATAAAAATAAAACTAAATAATCTAAAAAATAAATCCTAAACCTAAACCAAAAATTAAAATGAATCCTAAACCTAAACCTAAAATCAATACTTTTTGGTTATTTCTCCTGGTTTGTGTTGGGGATTCCTATTGGTTAGCTATTTTCTCTTTTGATTGGCATGAGGATAGCTACTTTGTGGTTTTTTTCTTTCCGACGGTTATGGCTGATTTTATTGGTATTAATACCCGTGGCTTTTGTCACATATTGATTGATGGCATCCCTTTTCCTCGATTGATTGGTCTTATGTTTATCGATGGTCTGTTGGTCTCTCTTGCTTGTTTTGATGTTGATGTGGATCTTGCTATCTTGCCTCCCAAAAAGGGATCATGAGCCACTGTTGACAAGTCTTTTGGTTATATTTTTTTCTTATAATGTATAAGTCTTAATCTATGTCTTTTCCTCTTTTGCATTTTTACTTGTTACTTTTTCAATTTGTTTTTCTATTGTACATAGATGGGGGTATAGCTCTTTAGGTTCCTTATACCTGAGTAGAACTTGAGCTTTACCCCATTAAGGAAATTGTATCCTTTTTATGGTAATAAAATTCTAATCTTTCCTTAAAATAAAAATAAAAAACCCTAAACCCTAAACCATAAACCCTAACCCTAACCCTAACATGAAACCTAACCCTAAACCCTAAACACTAAACATTAAACCCTAAACTAATCCAACTCGAGAGTAAACATTGAGTTTTACCTCTATTAAGGAAATTGCATCCTTATCTTTATGGTAATAAAATTAACCTTTCCTTAAAATAAAATAAAACCTAAACTAAACCATAAACCCTAACCTAACTCCTAACCTCAAAACCTAAACCCTAAAACCCTAAACATTAAACCCTAAATTAATCCAAAACCCTAAACCCTAAACACTAAATACCCTAAACCCTAAACCCTAAATTCTAAAACCTAAACCTTAAACCTTAATCAAACTCTAAACCTAAAACCTAAAACCTAAAACCTAAACCCTAAACCTAAACACTAAACTATAAACTAAAACCTAAACCCTAACCTAAAACTCCTAAACTCTAAACTAAACCTTAAACCTAAACCTAAAACCCAAAACTAACCTAAACCCTAAACCTACAACCCTAAACTCTAAATGATAAACCCTCCTAAACCTTAAACTTAACTTAACCTAAACCCTAAAACCCTAAAACCCTAAACCCTAAACCCTAAACCCTAAACCCTAGTCCCTAAAACCTATAACCTAGATGCTTAACCCTAAACCCTAAACCTTAAATTGTAAGCCCTAAACCATAAACCCTAAACCCTAAACCCTAAACCCTAAAAACCTAAACCTAAACCTAAACTAAATAAAACCTAAAAATAAAATAAATAAAAAAGCCTAAATCCAAATAAATAAAACCTAAACTAAAACCTAAACTTAAACCTAAACCTAAATTAAAAAAAAAAACTAAAATAAAATAAATAAAAACCTAAACTAAACTAAAAAAATAAACTAAATCTAACAATAAAAAGCCTAAATAAAATAAAAACTAAATATAAAATGAAAATAAAATAAAACTAAAATTAATTTAAAAAAATAAAAACTAAACAAAAACCTAAAAAATAACCCTAAAAATAAATAAAAAATATAACCTTAACCTAAATTAAGAAAACTAAACCTAAAATAAATAAAATAAAATAAATAAACCTAAATGAAAATAAATGAAACTAAAATAAATAAACCTAAAACCCTAAACCTTAAACCATAAACCTACAACTCCTAAACCCTAAACCTTAAACCTCCTAAAACCCTAAACCCTAAACCCTAAACCCTAAAACCCTAAACCCTAAACCAAACCCAAAAGCTCCTAAACCTAAACCCTAAAACCTACAACCCAAACCCAAAACCCCAACCCAAACCCTAAACCCTAAACCCAAAACCCAAACCCTAAACGCTAAACCCTAAGAACCTAAAATAAAACCTAAACTAAAACCTAAAATAAAATAAATAAATAAAAATTAAACCTAAATAAAATAAAATAAATAAAGATAAATAAAAACCTAAAAGAAAACCTAAACCTAAACTTAAAACTAAATTAAATAAATAAAATAAAAACTAAACTAAAATAAAATAAATAAAATAGTAAACAAAACTAAAAAATAAAATAAACCTAAAAATAATACCTAAACATAAAATAAAAATAAAATCAACCTAAAATGAATTAAAATAAAAACTAAGTAAAAACCTAAACCTAAAAATAAACCTAAAAAATAAATAAAAAATAAAACCTAAACCCTAAACTAAAAATAAAACCTAAACCTAAAATAAAAATAAAATATACCTAAACCTAAACTAAAACAAACTAAATTAAAATAAATAAAAAATAATCCTAAACCAAAAATAAACTAAACCTAAACTTAAACCTAAATTAAATAAAATAAAAACTAAAATAAACCAAACCTAAACTAAAACTAAAACTAAAATAAACCTAAAATAAAACCTAAACCTAAACCTAAAAAAAAGTGAAATAAAAACCTAAACCTAAACCTAAACATTAAAATAAAAATAAAACTAAATTAAAAAATAGATTTAAACCTAAAATTAAATCTAAAAAATAACCTAAATTAGAAAAGCTAAACAAATTTAAACAAACATAAAATAAATAAACTAAACTAAAATAAAAAATAAAATAAACCTATATAAAAATATAAAATAAACTAAATAAACTAAATAAACCAAGAACTATCGGTTTCTTTAAATTTTTTTTTTTAGAAAAAACCCTAAACCTTAAACCCTAAACCATAAACACTAAATCCTAAACCCTAAAACCTAAACCCTAAACCTAAAAACTAACCCTAAACTATAAACCCTAAAAAACCCTTAACCCTAAACCTTAAACTCTAAATCTAAATCCTAAACTAACCCTAAATCCTAAACCCTAAACCCTAAATCATAAACCCTAATCCTTAAACCCTAAACTCTAAACACTAACCTTAACCCTAAACCCTAAACCTAAAAAACCCTAAACTCAAACCTAAACTAACCCAAAACTAACTAACTAAATTTAACTAATTTAAAAAAATAAACTAACCTAAAACTAAATCAAAAGTTTAAACTAAACTAAATAAAACTTAAACCTAAACTAAAAAACTAAACTATAAACTATAAACCTAAACTAAACCTAAACTATAAAAAACTAAACTAAACTAAACTTAAACCTAACCTAAACTAAACCTAAACCTAAACCTAAACTTAAATTCTAAACTAACTTAAATATAAACTAATCTAAAGTTTAAACCTAAAAAATATAAACCCTAAAACTCTAAACCTAAACCCTAAACCTAAACCATAAACCCTAAACCCTAAACCTTAAACCCTAAAAAACTAAAACCTAAACCAAACTAATAAAACTAAAAAATAAACCTAAACTAATAAAACCAAAATAAAATAAAAAAAAATTTAACCTAAATAAACTAAAAACCTAAACTAAAACCTAAACCTAACCTAAAAAATAAAATCAAATAAAATAAAACTAAAATAAAATAAAATAAATAAAAACCTAAACTAAACTAAAAAATAAAATAAACTTAAAATAAAAAAACCTAAATATAATAAAAATACAATAAACCTAAAATAAAAACTAAATAAATACTTAAACCTAATTAATTAACCTAAAATTAAATAAAAAATAAAACCTAAACCCTAAACTAAAAAAAAACCTAAATCTAAAATAAATAAAATAAAATAAACATAAACCTAAACTAAAATAAAGAAAATCTAAACCTTAACCTTACACCCTAAATGCTATAACACTAAACCTTAAAAACTAAACATACAACCCTAAACCTACAAGCCTAAACCCTAAACCCTAAAACCCTAAATCCTAAACCCTAAACCCTAAATGCTAAACCCTAAACAATAACCTTAACCATAAACCCTAAACCTTAAACCCTAAACTAGCCCTAAAACCTAAACCTTAAACCCTAAATCCTAAAGCCTAAATCATAAACCCTGAACCCTAATCTTACCCTAAACCCTAAACTAGCCCTAAACCCCAAAACCCTTAAACTCTAAAGCCTAAAATCCAAAACTTAAAACCAAACCCTAAACCTTAAACCTTAAACCATAACCCTAAACCCTAAACCATAAAACTCTAAACCCTAAAACCCTATACCCTAAACCCTAAACTGTAAATCCTAAAAACTAAAAAACTAAACCTAAACTAAATAAAACCTAAAATAAAAAAATTTCCATAAAATAAAATAAAAACCTAAACTAGACTAACATAAATGAAAAACCTAAACCTAAAAATAAAAAAAAAATTAAATAAAAAAAACTAAAATAAAATATATAAAAACCTAAACTAAGCTAAAAAAATAAACTGAACCGAAGAATAAAAAATAAAATAAAAAAAACTAAATGTAAAATAAAAATAAAATAAACCTAAAATAAAATATAAAAAAAATTAAATAAAAACCTAAACCTAAAAATATAAAATAAAACCAAAATACTAAATAAAAAAAACTAAACCTAAATTAAAAATAAAATAAACCTAAACCTAAACTAAATTAAACTAAACTAAAATAAATAAAACCTAAACCTAAACCTAAAATAAACATTATCTAACCCTAAACTTAACTAAATAAAATAAAATCTAAAAATAAACCAAAACCTAAACTAAAAAATAAAATCAAATAATAAACCTAAACTTAAACATAAAATAATAAAATAGAAGCCTAAACCTAAACATAAAAATAAAAAATAAAAGCTAAACCTAATAAATAAAATAAATAAAAAGTTTAACTAAAAAAATAAACCTAAACATAAACCTAAACCTGAAAATAACTTAAAATAACAAACCTAAACTAAAATAAATAAACCTAAAATATAAAATAAACTAAAATAAAAAAATATACTAAATATACTAAATAAACCTAAACCTACCAGTTTACTTAATTTTAAGATAAAAACCTAAACCCTAAACCTTAAACCTACAACCCTAAACCCTAAACCCTAAACCTACAACCCAAAACCCTAAACCCTAAATAAAAAAATAAACAAAAATTTAAAAAAAACCCTAACCTTAAACCCTAAACCCTAAAACTAACCTTAAACCCTAAACCCTAAACCCTAAAATCCTAAACTTTAAACCCTAAGCCTTAAAAACTAAATCCTAAAACCTACAACCTACAACCATAAACCCCAAACCCTAAAATTGAAACCTAAACCTAAACCAAAACCAAAACCTAAAAAATAAACTAAAATAAAAAGCATAAACTAAATTAAATAAACTAAAAATAAATAAATAAAACTAAATAAAAATAAAAAATATACATAAATAAAAATAAAATAAATAAAATAAACTAAATAAACCTCAGCCTACCGATTTACTTAATTATAAAAAAACTTTTTAAAAAATAAAATAAACTGGAATAAATAAAAATTAAACTAAATAAACCTATACCTCCATGTTTACTTAATTATAAAAAAACCTTAAACCTTAAATCCTAAACCCTAGAACCTAAACCCTAAACCTACAACCATAAATCTTAAAAATAAAAAACATAAATAAAATAAAAACTAAACATAAATATAAATAAAATAAGCCTAAAATAAAATAAAATAAAAACCTAAACCTAAAATAAACAAAATAAAATAAACCTAAACCTAAACTGAAATAAACTAAAATAAAATAAATAAAATATAAATGTTAAATAAATGAAACCTACCTAAATAAAATAAAATAAAATAAAATAAAAATAAACCTAAACCTAAACTAAAAAATCAAACTAAGGACTTAACCTAAAATAAAAACCTAAAACATAAACCTAAAAAAAATGAATTAAAAACCTAAACCTAAAAAAGAAACTAAAATAAATAAACTAAACTAAGTAAAATAAAAATAAACCCAAGCATAAAATAAAAAACCTAAACTAAACAAAAAATAAAAATAAACCTAAGAATAAAAAACCTAAATGAAATAAAAACTAAACATAAAATAAACCTAAAATAAAATAAAATAAAAATTAGTTAAAAATGTTAACTTAAAAATAAACCTAAAAATGAAACCTAAAAAAAATCTAATCCTAAATAAAACAAATAAAATAAAATAAAATAAAACCTAAACTAAAACCTAAACCTAAACCTAAACCAAAACTAAAAATAAAATATAATAAAAATTAAACTAAAATAAAATAAATAAAACCTAAACTAAACTAAAAAATAAAAAAATAAACCTAAAAATAAAAGAATAAATAAAATAAAATTTAAACCTAAATAAAAATAAAAAATAAAAGAACTAAAATAAATAAATAATAAACTAAATAAACCTAAACTATTGGTTTTCTTAACTTTTTTTTAAAAAAACTCTAAACCCTAAACCCTAAACCTTAAACCCTAAATCCTAAACCCTAAACCATAAACCTAAAAGTAACTAAAATTAAAAAAAAATAATCCTAAACCCTAAAACCTAATAAACCTAAACCTAAACATAAATCATAAGAATGGAAAGAACCTTGATGGCATGAACATCACCGTAAACTTGGCTCAGTCCAGATACAGCGGTGGAGGTGAAGGTGGAGGCGACATCATATGGTGGTGGGGATCCGGAGGTGCTAGTGGATATGGAGGTGGTAGTAGGAGGGAGGGCTTACGAGGTTACTGGTGGTGGCGTAGAAATATTGAGGATATGATGGTGGATCCTACTGAGAGGACCGCTCTAATGGGAATAAGCTAAAGAACTAAATTCCATTTGTTGCTTTTGGAATTGTGTCTAAGTAGACCGTCTAGTTATTTAGGGTTTTGATTTGCTCATGCGTGATCATTTTAATCTATGTCTTAGAACAAACTTGATGAAATCATAAAGGAGAAATGTTGAATCTAATTTATTTTCTATTAAAATAATAATAATAATAATAACCCTAAACCCTAAACCTAAAACCCAAACCCTAAACCCTAAACACAAAAAACCCTCAACCCTCAACCCTCAACCCTAAACCCTAAAACTTAAACCTACAACCCTAAACCTACAACCCTAAACCTTAAAACCTAAACCCTAAACACTAAACCCTAACCCTAACCCTAAACCCCAAACCCTAAACCCTAAACTCTAAAACCTTAAACTAACCCTAAACCCAAATCCCAAAACCCTAAAAACCATAAAATAAAACCTAAGAAACCCTAAACATTAAACCTTAAACCTAAACTAACCTCTACTAATAAACCCTAAACTATAAAATAACCCTAAAGCTCAAACACTAAACACTAAACCCTAAATCTAACCTAAATCAACTATACCCTAAACCTTAAAACCCTAACTAAACCATAAACCCTAAACCCTAAACCCTAAAAACCAAAAAACTTAAACCAAAACTAAATAAAACCTAAAAAATAAAATAAATAAATAACCTAAACCTAAACCTAAAAAAAATAATAAAAATAAAAATAATAAAAAAATGTAAAATAAAATAAACTAAACTAAAAATAAACCTAAAGTAAAATAAAATAAAAATAAGATTAATAAAATAAGATAAAACTAACATAAATAGAAATAAACTAAGCTAAAATAAATAAAACCTATACCTAAACCTAAAATAAACTAAACCTAAACCATAAACTAAATAAAATAAAATAAACTAGAAATTAACCTAAACCTAAACTAAAAATAAAACCTAAAAAATAAACCTAAAATAAAAATCTAAAGTAAATAAAACCTAAAATAAAATAAAAAAGAAAACCATAAAAATAAAAACATAAACTTCAACCTAAACCTAAACGTAAACCAAAAAAGAAAAAAAAAACTAAAATAAAATAAATAAAAACCTAAACTAAACTAAAAAAATAAAAAACATAAATAATATTAAAACTAAATAAAAATGATATAAACATAAAATAAAATATAAAAACAAAATAAAAATTTAAACCTATGAAATAAACCTAATAATAAATAAATAATAAAAAAATCCTAATCCTAAACCCTTTACTCTAAACCCTAAAATCCTAACCCCGAAACCGTAAACCTTAAACCCTAAATGCTAACCTTTAGCCCCTAACCCCTAAACTCTAGCCCCCAAAACTGACAACCCTAAACCGTAAATCCCAAACCCTAAAATCTAAACTCTAAATCGTAAATCCTAAAAAGAAAAAAACCTAAATCTAAACTAACTCAAAATCAAGAATAAAAAAAAACTTAAACCAAAATAAAATAAAAAAACCTAAACCCAAGTAAAAGAAAAAATAAAATAAAATCAAAACTTAAACTAAAACCTAAACCTAAACATAAAAAGAAAATAAAATAAAATAAAAACTAAACTAAAATATAGTAAATGAAAACCTAAACTAAACTATATAAAATAAAAAACCTAAATAAAATAAAAACTAAACCTATAATAAAAATAAAATAAACATAAAAAATTAATTAAAAACTAAATAAAAAACCTAAAAAAAAAAAAACCTAAAATAAACCTAAAAAATAAATAAAAATAAAACCTAAACCCTAAACTAAAAAGAAAACCTAATCCTAAAATAAAAATAAAATAAACCTAAACCTAAACTAAAATAAATAAAACCTAAACCTAAGCCTAAAATAAACTAAACTTAAACCAAAAGCTAAATTAAATAAGATAAAATAAACTAAAAATAAACCTAAACCAAAATTAAAAAAATAAAATCAAAAAATAAACCTAAAATAAAAACTTAAAACCTAAACTTAAAAAAAGAAAATAAAAACCTAACCTTAAACTTAAAAATAAAAATAAAACGTAAACCTAAAAAATAAAATAAAAATAAAACTAAACTAAAAAATAAACCTAAACTTAAAAAATAAACAAAAATAAAAATCCTAATCTAAAATAAATAAACATAAAATAAATAAACTAAACTAAATAAAAATAGAAAATAAACCTAAATAAAAATAAAAATAAAATAAAATAGACTAAAAACCTAAACAAGCCTAAACTTACCAGCTTACTTAATTTAAGAAAACAAAATCATAAACCGTAAATCCTACACCCTAAACCCTAAACCCTAAACCCTAAATGTACAACCCTAACCCTAAACCTTAAACCTTAAAAGCATAAACCCTAAAACCCTAAACACTAAACCCTAAACCCTAAGCCATAAACCCTAAACCCTAACCCTAAATCCTAAACCCTAAACCCAAAAGCTTAAACTTAAACCTAAAGTAATTAAATATATTAAAAAGTAAACTTAAGAAACCTAATAAACCTAAACCTAAATCTAAACCTAAACTAAACCCTAAAAATTAGTGGAACCTTGATGGTAGGAGTCAGTGCTGCCTAGATCCGCAGGAGGCAAAGGTGGATATTGCAATGGTGGGGGGATCTGTCGCCTGGATATGGAGGTGGTGGAAAGCTGGTGGTTATGGAGGTGGGAGGAACGATGAAGGTTACTGGTGGAGGGAGGAGCTACTGAGAGGTCGTGGTTCTAACTGGATGAATTGAAGAATGGTATTCATCTGCCGCTATGGAACTGTTCTTTATAATAGAGATGGTTCGCTAGGGTTTTGATTTTCTATGAGTGCTCATTTTTTATTTATGTCTTTACTTGTGTCTTAGAAAATCTAGTGTGTTACTTAGTTGATGAAATAGAAAATAAGAAATGTTGAATATGATATTGCTCTCTATTAAAAAAACCAAAAACCCAAAATTCTAAATTAAAACTTGAACCATAAACCCAAAATGTAAATGCTAAACCCTAAACACTAAACCTAATCCCTAAACACTAAATCTAATCCCTAAACACTTATGATTTCTTTCTGTTATGGGATGAACCTATATGTGGTTATGGCTATTCTTGGCTCTATCACTATTTCTGTTGATTCTGCTATGGTTTTGATGGTTGGTCGCAACCAGGCGGTTGGTTGGTGGATCAGAAATTTTGGTTTTTACTTCTCTTATTTGTTTTAGGTGGCTTTGATGGTGGCTATTTCTTGGCTACTACCTTGTTTGGTTGGTTGCTTTGCTCTGGTTTGGCCGAATGTTTTGCTAGTTAGTTTCCTATTTAATCTTGATGACAGATACTAGAACTTGGCTAGCTTTTGGCTATTTGGTTTAATCGAGGTAAGTTGCCTATGATGGTCGAGATGTTTCCCCTATTATCCTTTTGGCTGGTAGCACCATATGTGATTGTAACCCTTCTTCTAAAGTTTGGATGCTCACATATCTTGTTGCCCCTTAAGATGACTATGACTGAACCTGAGCCTTATCTAAGATTTTTATCATTTTGTTCCTTTTGTGTACTTAGCTTGCCCTTATTTCTATATGCTTATCTCTCTCTTAAGTTCTTTGTGAGGGCAAGTTTTATCAGTGGTTTGTGCATCTCTCAGGAGATTTCGGGATATAGATGTCTTTGGCTTCCCTTCTTAAAATTTTGTATTGTTTCTTTCTTAATTTTTGTCTTTTCTTTCTTTTTTTTGTTTTCTTGTAATAGGTAATGGATTTATCTCTTTAGGCTAATTGTAGCTCTTTGAGTAGTAGTTTAGAAAATTATCCCCTTTAAGGACCTTGTATTCCTTTCTTTTTGCCAATAAAATTCTCCCACTTTTGATTTATAAAAAGGGGTGGTGGTGGATAAGGAGGTGCTGGTGGATATGGAGGTGCTGCTCGGAGCAGTGGTGGTTATGGAGGAGTGGTGGTGGTGAAGGGAGAGATCGGGGATATGATGGTGGATCATGCTACTCGAAAGTCCTGGGAGGTTTTGATGGGAACTGGAGAAATTGAAAATAGATCGATCTGATATGTTGCTTATGGAGATGTATCTTTATAGTAGAGACTATTCTAGTTATCTAGGGTTTTTGATTTGCCCTATGCTTACTCATTTTTTATCTATTTTGTCGCTTCTGTCTTTGAAAATCTGGTGTGTTACTTGGTTGATGAATTCAAAAAGGGGATATGTTGAATCTGAATTTGTTCTTCATTAAAAAAAACCAAAAACCCTAAACACTTAACTAAAACATGAACCTTAACACTAAAACTTAAACCATAAACCCTGAACCGAAAACCCTAAAAACCCTAAACCCTAAAACCTAAACCTTAAACCTTAAACCCTAAACCCTAAACCCTAAACACAAAAAAACCTTAAACCCCAAACATTACACCCTAATCCCTAAACCCCAAACAGCTAAAAACCTAAACCTAAACCTAAACTAAATAAAACATAAAAATAAAATAATGGAAAAATAATTTAAACTAAAACAAAATAAAAAAAATCAAAATAAATAAATAAAACCTAAACCTAAACCTAAAATCGAAAAAAATAATAAATAAAATAAAATTTAAACTAAAATAAATATAAACCTAAACTAAACTAAAAATTAAAAAAGATAAATAAAATAAAAAACCAAACCTAAAACAAAAATAAAATAAAACTAAAATAAAATAAAAACTAAATAAAACCCTAAACCAAAAAAATAAACCTAAAAATGAAAAAAAAATAAAACCTAAATCCTAAACTAGGAAAAAAAAACCTAAACCTAAAATAAAAATAAAATAAACCTAAACCTAAACTAAAATAAACTAAATTATAATAAATGTAACCTACACCTAAATCTAAACTAAAAAATAAAACTTATAAATAAATCTAAAATAAAAACATAAAACCTAAACATATAAAAAAGAACCTAAACCTAAACCTTAAAATAAAAAACAAACAAAAAACCTAAAAAAATAATATGAAAATAAAACTAAACTAAAACATAAATATAAATCTAAACCTAAAAAATAAACTAAAATAAAAATCCTAAACTAAAATAATAAACTAAACTAAATAAAATAAAAAAATAAACCTAAAGAAAATAAAATAAAATAAACAAAAATAAAAAGTGTTAAATAAACCTAAACATACTATTTTACTTAATTTAAAAATAATAAAAAATAATAAAAAAAATCTAACCTTAAACCCTTAACCCTAAATTGACAACCCTAAACCCTCAAACCCTAAATGTTAAACATAAACCGTAAAACCTAAACCCTAAAACTCTAAACCCTAAACCCTAAACCCTAAACTCTATTAAAAAACCTTAATCCCTAAACCTTAAACCCTAAACCCTAAACCTTAAACTAAAACCTAAACCCTAAACTCAAAACTAAACCATAAACCCTAAACCCTAAACCTTAAACCCTAAACCATAAACCCTAAAACCCCAAACCATAAACCCTAAACCCTAAACCCTAAAACCTAAACCTAAATAACAAAATAAAATAAAATAAACTAAAAACCTAAACTAAAACTTAAACCTAAACCTAAAAATAAAATAAAATTAAAAAAAGCCTAAATTAAAATAAAATAAATAAAAACCTAAATAAATTAAAAATTAAACTTAAAATAAAAATAAATAAACCTAAGATAACATAAAACTAAACGTAAAATAAAAATTAAACCTAAAAAATAAACCTAAAAATAAATAAATAAATAACACATAAACCTTAAATAAAGAAATAAACTTAAATTAAAAATAAAATAAACAAAATAAAATAAACCTAAGCCTAAATTAAAATAAACTAAACTAAAATAAATAAAACATAAACCAAAACCTAAAATAAACTAAACTTAAACCTACACCTAAACTAAATAAAATAAAATAAACTGAAATTAAACCTAAGCTTAAACTTAAAAATAAAACCTAAAAATAGACATAAAATAACAACCTAAAACCTAAACCTAAACCTAAATATAAAAAATAAAACTTAAACCTAAAAAGTAAAACAGAAATAAAACTAAACTAAAAAATAAACCTAAACTTAAAAAAAAAAACTGAAAAAAACCTAAACTAAATAAATAAAGCTAATATAACTAAACAAAATTAAATAAAATAAAAATAAAACCTAAATAAAAATAAAAAGTAAAATAAGCTTAAATAAATAGAAAATAAACTAAATAAACCTAAACCTACTAGTTTACTTAATTTTTTTTAAAAAACCCTAAGCCCTAAACCTAAAATCCTAAACAGGATACCCTAAACTCTAAACCCTAAACCCAAAACCTATAATGCTAAACCCTAAACACTAAACCCTGAACCTGCAACCCTAAACCCTAAACCCTAAACCAAAAACCCTAAACCTTAAACCCTAAACCCTAAAAATTCTTAAACCTTAAACCTTAAACCCTAAAACCCTAAACCATAAACCCTAAACCTTAAAAAACCCTAAAACTTAAACTAACCCTAAATGCTAAACCGCCTTAGAACCCTAAACCATACAACCATAAACCCTAAACCCTAAACCCTAAACCTAAACCTTAAACCCTAAACTCAAACCTTAAACCCTAAACCCTAAACCCTGAACCCTATACCCTAAACCTAATAAACCTAAACCCTAAAACCTAAACACTAAAAGCCAAACCCTAAACCTTAAACCCTATCCCTAAACCTTAAACATTCAAAGAATAAACCCTAAATCCTAAAATCTAAACACTAAATGCTAAACCCTAAACTTTAAACCCTATCCCTAAACCTTAAACCTTAATGAATAAACTAAAACTTTAAATGCTAAACCTTAAACCCTAAGCTAACTACACCCTACACCCTAAACCCTAAACCCTAAACTCTAAACTTAAACTTAATGTAACTAGATAAATTAAAAAAGAAACTTAAACTTTAAAACCTAATAAACCTAAACCTAAACCTAAACCTTAAGAATGGGCAAAACCTTGACAGTAGGAACATCACCATCAACTAGGCTCAGTCTAGATTTGGTCGTGGAGGTGAAGGCATAAAGCATTATCGCAGGTGGTGGGGATCTAGAGCTGGAGGTGGAGGTGGTAGGGTGGTTATGGAGTGAGGAGGATGAAGGATGACGCTATTGCTACAAAGGGAGAGATCGAGGATATGATGGTGGTTCCCATTAATCAAGAGGTCGTGGTTCTGATGGAACTGAGAAACCAAGAACTACCATCTGACCGCTTATCGAGCCGCCTTTATAAGAGAAAGGGTTCAGTTATCTGGTTTTGATATGCTCTATGCATGCTCATGTTTTATCTATGTTATCACTCTCTTAGAAAATTACTTGGTTGATGAAATTAAAAAAAAGAAATATTTAATTTGAATTTGTTCTCTTTTATAAAATATAACCAAACACCCTAAACCCTAAACCAAAACCTGAACCTTAAACTTAAAACCTAAACCCTAAATTCAAAACTCTAAACCCTAAAAACCCCAAACCCTAAATTCTAAACCCTAGACCATAAACCCTAAATCATAAACCTTAAACCCAAAAACCTTAAACACGAAACCCTAAACCCTAAGCCCTAAAAAGGTAAAAATGTAAACCTAAACTAAATAAAAACTAAAAATTAAATAAATAAAAAAACCTAAACTAGAATAAAAAATAAATAAATAAAATGAAAGGAAATAAAAACCTAAAATAAAACCTAAATTGAAAAAGAAAATAAAATAAAAATAAAAACATAACTAAAATAAAATAAATAAAACCTAAACTAAACTAAAAAAATAAAAACCTAAGTAAAATAAAAATATACCTAAAATAAAAATAAAATAAAATAAAAACTAAATAAACACATAAACCTAGAAAATAAACCTAAAAATAAAACCTAAAATTTAATAAAAAATTAAACTTAAACCCTAAACTAAAAAACATAAACCTTTAATAAAAAATAAACCTAAACCTAAACTAAAATAAACTAAACTAAAATAAATAAAACTTAAACCGAAAATAAACTAAACCTAAACTAAATAAAAGAAAATAAACTAAAAATAAACCTAAACCTAAGGTAAAAAAATATAACCTAAAAATGAACCTAAAATCTCAACTTAAAAAAATAAAATAAAACCTATACCTAAACCTAAAATTATAAAAAAACTAAACTAAACTAAAATAAAAACCTAAACCTAAACCTAAAAAATAAACTAAATAAAAAAACCTAAACTAAAATAAATAAACCTAAAATAAATAAATTAAACTAAATAAAAGTAAAATTGAACCTAAATAAAATAAAAAAAAATAAAAAACTAAAATAAATAAAAAATAAACTAAATAAACTTAAACATACTGGTTTACTTAATTGAAATAAATAAATAAAAACCCTAAACCATAAACCCTAAATCCTAAACCTTAAACCCTAAACTTGAAACCCAAACCCTAAACCCTAAACCCTAAACTCTAAACCCTAAATAGAAAACCCTAAACCCTAATACCCCAAACCCTAAACCCTAATACCCCAAACCCTAAATCCTAAACCCTAATCCACGAAAACCCAAAACCCTAGAGCCTAAACACTAAAGCTTAACCCTAAACCCTAAAAACCCTAAACCCTAAAGCCTAAACACTAAAACCTAAACCCTAAACCCTAAACCTTAAGCTCTAAACCTTAACCCTAAACCCTAAACCCTAAAACCCTAAAACCCTAAACCCTAAACCCTAAACACTAAACCCTAACCCTAAACCCTAAACCCTAAACTATATTCGCTAAACCTAAACCAAAAGAAACTAAATAAATAAAAAATAAACCTAAACCATAAAACCTAAACCCTAAAACCTAAACTTAAGACTAAACCCTAATAATGGGCAGAACCTTGACGGTAGGAACATGAGCATCAACTAGGCTCGCCTAGATCTAGTGGAGGGAAGATGGAGCATGTATCATAGTGGTGGTCGGGATATGGAGCCGGGTGGATATGGAGGTGGTGGTAGGAGAAATGGTGGTTATGGAGGCGAGAGAAGCGATGAAGGTTACATCTGTGGTGATCGCGGAGGGAGATCATGGATATGATGGCAGATCCCGCTGCTCAAGAGGCGGTGGTGGTTCTAATGGGAACTAGAGAAATAAAAGATCGGTCGATCTGATCTACTGCTTATGGAATTGTGTCTTTACAGTAGAGAGAATTATAGTTATCTAGGGTTTTTGATTTGCTTTATTCGTGCTCATTTTTTATCTATATCATCGCTTGTATCTTAGAATACTTGGTGCACTATTTGGTTGGTGAAATAAATAAGAAGAAATGTTGAATATAAATTTTATCTTTATTAAAAAAACCTTAAACCTTAAACCCTAAAGTAAAACCTAAACCCTAAACCTAAAACCTACACCCTAAACCCAAAACCTTAAACCCCAAAACCATTAACCATAAACCCTAAACCCAAAACCTAAACACTAAAACCTATAACCCTAAACCCCAAACCCTAAACCCTAAACCCTAAACTTAAAACCATAAAGTCTAAATTCTAAACCCTAAACCCTATAGCCTAAACCTTAAACCATAAACCCTAAATATACAACCCTAAACCCTAAACTTGCAACCCTAAACCTAAACCCTAAACACTAAACCCTAAACCCTAAACCTAAACCTAAACCTAAACCTAAACCTAAACCTAAAACCCTAAACCCTAAACCTAAACCTAAACCTAAACTTAAACCTAAATAAAACTCTAAACTTAAGTTTAATCTAAATCTAAACCTAAATTTAAACTAAACCCTAACCTAAACCTAAACTTAAATCCTAAACCCTAAACTAAACCTAAACCTAAATGTTTAAACCTAAACCTAAACTTATCCTAAACATAAACTAAACTTAAATCCTAACTCATAAACCTAAACCTAAACCTAAACCCTAAACTTAAACCCTAAACCTAAACTTAAACCTAAACCTAAACTTAAACCTAAACCTAAACCTAAACCTAAACCCTAAACCAAAACCCAAAACCTTAAACCTCAACCTAAACATAAACTCAACCTTAAATATAAATCTAAACTTAAACCTAACTTTAAACTTAAATCCTAACTAAATTAAATCTAAATATAAACTTAAATCTTATAAATCAAAACTTAAACTAAACAAACTTAAATCCTAAATCAAACTAAATCCTAACTAGTTTTAAACCTTAAACTCTAAACTCCTTAACTAACAACTTAAACTTATACCTAAATATAAACCTAAATATAAATCTCTCTAAACCTAAACTTAAACTTAAACTATAAACTTAAACTAAAATCTAAATATAAACTTAAATCTTAAACTTAAATCCTAAATCTTAAATCCTAAATTCTAAACTTAAACTTAAACTTAAACTTAAATCTCTAAACCTAAACTTAAACTAAAATATAAACTTAAACTAAATAAAACCTAAATTATATACTCTAAACTTAAACCTAAATTTAAATCCTAAACCTAAACTTAACTATATCTAAACCTAAACCTAAATCATAATACTAAACCTAAACCCTAAACCTAATCCTAAACCTGAAACCTAAACTTAAACCTAAAACTAAACCTAAACCTAAACTAAACCTAAACCCTAAACTAAACTAAACTTAAACCCTAAACTAAAACCTAAAAACCAAACAAACTATTACTCAAGCCCTCAGACTCAATTTCAATATTTCCATTTCTCATTTTAGCTTTGTGGTCACTACTTGCTAGCTATTTTGCTCGATTCTCACTGTATTCCTTCTTGAATCGAAGACTGCTGGCCTATATCATGTCTTCATTGGAGTGACACCGCGGCTTGGTGTCTTCCCTGAAGATTCCTTTGGGAAAACTGAAGGATCCTATGGATCTTACTAGTATCATCAACTTTGCTCACTACTCTAATCATTCAAAGATGTTCCAGTTTGGATTTCTCCCCCCAATATGCAAATTCATTTTCAGTTTTATTTTTAGGTTTATTTTCTAGGTTTATGTGTTTATTTAGTTTTTATTTTATTTTATTTTTATTTTAGGTATATTTTTATTTTCCTTAGATGGGGGATTAGCTCTTTAGGTTTCTTATAGCTCTAAGAGCAGTAGAACTTTGAGCTTTACCCTTATTAAGGACATTGTATCTTTTCTTTTATGGTAATAAAATCCTAACTTTTCCCAAAATAAATCCTAAACCCTATACCCTGAACCCTAAAACTACAACCCTAACCCCTAAACCCTAAACCCCAAACCCTGAACCCTAATCCCTAAACCCTATACCTTAAACTAACCTTAAACCCTAAACACTAAACCACAAACCCTAAACCTTAAAAACCTAAAAACCTAAACTTAAACTTAGTAAAACTAAAAATAAAATAAATAAATAATTCTAAACCTAAACAAAATAAAAAATAAAATTAAATTAAATTAAAACCTAAACTAAAACCTAAACCTACACCTAAACCACAAAATAAAATAAAATAAAACATAAAAACTAAAATAAAATAAAAACCTAAACTAAACTAAAAAAGAAAATAAAGTTAAAAATAAAAAACTTTAATAAAGTGATAATTATACCTAAAATTAAAATAAAATAAACCTATAAAAAACTAAAATAGAAACTAAATAAAAACCAAAACTTAAAAAAGCCTAAAAATAAATAGAAAATCAAACTTAAACCCTAAATTTAAAAAAAAACTTAAATTTAAAATAAAAATAAAAGAAACAAAATAAAATACACCTAAATCAAAATAAACTAAACTAAAATAAATAAAACCTAAACCTAAACCTAAACTAAATAAAAAAATAAACTATTAATAAACCTAAACTTAAACAAAAAAATAAAACCTAAAAATAAATCTAAAATAATTACCTGAAACTTAAACCTAAAAAAATAAAATAAAAACCTAAACCTAAACCTAAAAATAAAAAATAAAATAAAAATAAAACTAAACTAAAAAAAACCTAAACCAAAACCTAAACTAAAAGAATAAACTAAAATAAAAAACCTAAACTAAAATAAATAAACTAAACTAAATAAAAATAGAAATAAACCTAAATAAAAATAAAAAACAAAATAAACTATAAAAAATAAAAAATAAACTAAACAAAACTAAACCTACCAATTTACTTAATTTTAATAAAAAATTAAAAAATAAATAATTAAATAAAAAACCCTAAACCCTAAACACCCTAAACCCTAAATCCTAAACCCTAAACCATAAACCCTAACCCTAACCCTAACCCTACACCCTAAACCCTAAACCCTAAACCCAAACCCTAAATAACCCTAAAATCCTAAACCCTAAACCCTAAACCCAAACCCTAAACCCTAATTCCTAAACCCTTACCCTAAATCCTAAAACCTAAACTAACCCTAAACCCTAAGCTAACCCTAAACCTTAAACCCTAAAGCCTAAACACTAAACTGTAACCCTAAATCCTAAACCCTAAAATGCTAAACCCTAAAACCCTAAACACTAAACCCTAAACCCTAATCCCTAAAAAACCTAAACCTAAACCTAAAAAAAAAAATAATACCTAAACTTAAAAAATAAAATAAAAATAAAACT
Source organism: Cymbidium sinense (assembly GCA_021442155.1). Lineage (NCBI taxonomy): Eukaryota > Viridiplantae > Streptophyta > Magnoliopsida > Asparagales > Orchidaceae > Cymbidium > Cymbidium sinense. Next base: position 166,697 of record JAKCPB010000436.1, on the reverse strand, counting down.
AAACCAAAAAATAAACTTAAACCTAAACATAAATCAAAAAAATAAACTAAAATAAAAAACCTAAACTACAATAGATAAACCAAAAATAAATAAATAAACTAAATAAATAAAATAATAAAGCTAAATAAATAAAATAAAATAAACTAAATAAACTCAAACTTACCAGTTTACTTAATTTAAATAAAAATAATAGTTAAATAAAAAACCTAAACCCTAAACCCTAAACACTAAACATAATATAAACCTAAACTAAACTAACCATATCCTAAACCTAAACCTAACCTAATACTAAAACTATAAATTTAAACTAACTAAACCAAACTAAACCTAACCTAAACAAACTAACCTAAATATTAAATTAAATTTAAACCTAAACCCCAAATCTAAAACCTAAATTTTAAACCTTACACTAAACTTAAAGTTTAAATTAACTTAAATAACCTAAACTAAACCCTAAAACTATAAATGTTAAAGCTCAAACATAAAACTATAAACCTTAAACTAAACAAACTAAATTATAAACTTTAACCCTAAAACCCTAAACTAAACCCTAAAACCCTAAACCTAAACTAAATAAACTTAACCTAAAACTAAATCAAACCTTAAAACTTAAATACAAAACTAAATAACCTAAACCATAAACTATATACCTAAAACACTCAACCATAAACCAAACCTGTGGTGGTAGACTACTGTATTAACAATTGTGGAATCAGTTATTTCCATGCAATTTTGATCATCGGCCAGAGTATCCTAGTCTGATATTGGCTTTTATCTTTGGAAATTGGTTGGCTCAACATAATCCCGAGTGTACCTCACCACGATCTTACTTCGCTTGTCTAAACAACATAACCACATATGATCGAAGACTATCGATACAAGACACCATCCACAAGAGCATGGAAAGTGCTCTACTACATCGATGGTCTTGGGACTTCTCTTGAGGTAGTTTGCCTTTATTTAGGTAATCCATAAATAGTTTTCAATCTCTCTCCCATGGCAAACAACCTCCTTTAAGAGTACTTTTCATGAGTTCAATATCAATAAGAGATAAGACTTGTCTATTTTGGACCTTTATTGATATGGACTCATCCTCCAAACATGTCAACTCCTTGGCAATCTTGGATAAAGCCTATGCTATGGTGTTCTCTCCTCAAGGAATCTTATAAATGGTAACCTATTGGATTTGGGCCAATAAGTCTGTGGGGTACTTATGGCAGTGATAGAGCTTGGGCCTTATAACCTTATAGGATCCAACAATTTGGTTGATAATTGGCTAAGAAACTCTAAAGATGTTGATGTTCTGGATGCTTAAAGTAATGGCTAAATTTAACCAAAGAATCGAACTTCATTTTTAGCTTCATTATGCAAATATTGGACAAATGATATGAGAATCTCATCACATCGTGGTCAGAGTTAAGAGAACTATTCCTACCGCCTTTCATGGAATAGTAGATTGTCGTTCTTCTCCTCTTTTAGAGGAAGCTGCACCATCAAAGTACATCTCCCAATGGTGAATGCTAGTATCCCCTAAGTTCATGATTTGTTCATTGGGGAGATCATCACCAAGTGAAGAGTCAACAGGAAGTGGGTGTGCTATTCTAGTGCTTGTCCTTTCACCACACTGAGGGTACAAGGTAATTTCAAACCAGAGGATCATGGACTACTGTCATGAGATACTATAGTGGATTGATCCTAGATAAGTACACCTGAGGAAGCATGTAGTGTTGTAGCTTTTAGAATGCAAAGACTAAAGCAATGCTTCTCAATAGGTGGATAATTATCCTCAAGAGATTAGATGATGGCGATGTAGTAGAGTGTGTTTTCATTCCCTTCATCATTGGTTATGGCCAACAAAGCACAATCATCTAACTCAAGAAGTATAAGCAAGGTAATGCTAACATCGAATCGTAATGCGATGTCTTGGATACAAAATTTGGATATATATCACCGTAGATATGCCAACTTCCCTTAGAATGTTTTGAGTTGAGTTAAAATTTTAGGGGTGGAATTTTTAATATTGCCTTGATCTTCTAGATCGATTTGATACCTGTCCAACAAACCCAAAGAATTTCAGAAGCTAATGCACACTGGGGTTCATTTTGAGGTTAAATTATCTTAACTATTTGAAAACTACTCAAGTAAAGAGATGGTCTTCTTACTTGACTATGAGATCATTACATAGCACTCGACTTGATGATGAATGAGTTTGTCGAAGATTCAAGTCATAGTCCTGGTATGTAGCACCATCATTTTAAGCTGAAAGACATGACCTCATAGCAATAGATTTTGATCGGGGTTCTAAAAGTAGTGTTTCTTACATCTTTTACCTTTATTTGGTATATAACTAGATGAGCCATCCATGAGAATACCGCATGAGATGAGGCAATGATAATCGTGATTGGTAGTGGAAATTCATCTTTTGGACATGCTTTATTTAAATCCATAAAATAGATGCATATGATGGCCATTCATTTTCTTTACCGGATGAAGCTAACTGTGTAGGGTATTTTTCTTCCTGATGAAGCCCTCATCAATCAATTTCTTGACTTCATAAATGATCTATTATTCTATGTCTAATCGCATGCATCTAGGAGCTTGCTTGATAGGCTTAGCAGTAAGCTCTATTACTAGTTTATGGACCATTACATTAGGAACCAATCTAGGAATCTCTTCATAACTCCATGCAATGCAATCCTTAAACTCAATCAATATCCTAACCATATTTCAATTTCAACAAATAACTGATGTATGTCGTGATCTTCTTCGCCTAAGTTGATTTCCTGAGCTTGTCGATGGTTGATTTGATCTCTTCTTTGAACTCTGTGCATCTTTGCCTTTAAAATCATCCGCTCATTTGAAGATTCTAAGCACGCCTCATATGAGTTAATGTGATTTGAAAATAACCTATCATATTCCAAATGATTGAATGTAGTAATCATCATGATTGGACCCTCATCATTCCTAGTCCCAATCTTGATTAAGAGCTTTTTCATTTATTCTTCCATATTCTTTCAAAGTAGTCCAATTTATGCTTTGACCAAGTGTGGGATTAACCCTATCTTTGTAAATTGTGAACACAAGGCAAGTACCAATCAAAAGGTAATTCTATAAAATCTTTATATGAATCATCCAAGTTTTACATCAACTTCTTGACTTGAGGATGATGCTCTCAGATAGAACCTCTGAGTTTTCACATCTGTGGATGACTTAGGGGCTTCCTTAACTTCCAAACCCTCAACCTTTTGAGAGAAAAGTGGGGTTAGCTAAGGTTCCTAATCCACTATTTCACATATAAACTTAGATACACTTATGCTTTGCTTTGGAGCCCGATCTTCATCACTATCTAGCTCAAGTGTTACCTCCAAGGGAATCTACTGCTGAGAAGAGCTAGCTGTTATGCTAACCATATAAGACATATCCTATGAACTTGATTCTAGGTCTATATGGATAGGTGTACTCTAAGACATATATATTCTATTGGGCCAATAAGGTTTTCCACCCCAGACTACCTCTAAATTGGCTTCTTCCTCTACGGTGGAGGTCGTCTTACCCATTTGTTTGAATGGAGCAAACTGGTGTTATCTAATGTCAAGCTCCACTTCCTCCTCCAAGTCTATTTCGCCCCTTTTATTTTTTTTATTCATTTTCTTTTCTTTTCTTTTTCTATTTTCTTTATTTCTTTTTTTTTTCTTTTTCTTTTTATTTTCAAACTTTAGCCAAGTTCACGAGAATAGACTTTTGAGAGAGGTAAGCTATCCTCATATATGCCAACCTTAAACGTAAATGGCTTGAGATCTCCTTTGACATAGATGATTCCCACCTCTCATGAACTTCATACACCGATGTAGAGGATGGAACTATGTTGTTCTATGTATGCATGGTCTCCCAATAAAGTATTGAAAGATGTACCCAATTATTTATCTCCAAGGGCAACATGGAGCCTAATACCTAACTTTAGAGTGTGGATTCAATCTTCCCATCTTAGACTTAGAGTATTCTAGACTAAGACTTCCTATAAAGACACTTCTAACAATTAAAACACTTAACCTAAGCTTAAAGACTTATGGGTTAACCATAGGATTAGGTTATGGATTAGGCATTAGGATAATCCACCTACCCTACAACCCAAATCCAATCCATGTCCACCTTCTGAAACCAAAACTCAAGTTCAATTCAAACATCAAATTTAACTCCAAATCCAATCCCAAATTCAAAAACTAAATGATTGAAACCCATGATCAAATCCGAACTTGAAACCTTTCCTAAGCCATATGACTTATCCCATGGACATAGTCAAATCTTAATCCAAATCAATCCAAAATTAATTGATTTTTTTCATAATCAATTTATATCTTCAATCATCTTCTTAAGTATAAATTAAATCAATATTCAAGTGATCAAAACTAAATCAAATTAAATCAAAACCCTTCCTAAGCCATATGACCTATCCCATGGACTTGGCCAAATCTTAATCCAAATCAAGTCAAACTCAATTGATTTTCGAAATCAATCATATTTATTATATTCACAAATTTAAATAAAATATACATTTAAATCATCAAAATCAAGCCAACTAAACCCAATTGGTCCACTTGACCCAAAGTGGCCAATTTGACCTATTTGAGATAAGTTCTAATTCTACCAAAATTTGATTGAACTAAGCCATCAAAACTCCCATCATGATTGTTGACGCCCCTAGTTGATCAATTATCACAAATTGGTCAAACCAAGTCAACTTGGTCATTTGACCAAGTCAACCCTTAACCCATATGAACCCAAACTAGCCAAATTACAATCTAAGTCAAATCCCTTGAAACCAATGATTCATACCAAATCAAAATCAATATTTGAATATGACTTGACCTTCAATTGAGTCAAACCAAACCCAATTGGCCCTCTTGACCCAAGTTGACCCAAATTGACTTAAAATACCAAATTGGGTCAAATCAAAATATAAACCAAATTGATTGCAACCAATGGCTTAAGTTCATTCCAAATTGATTGTTGAACTTGACCAAAGCCATGATTGGACCCAATTGAATCCAATTGACCTACTTAGCCCAAATTGACCTAAAGGTTCAAGTTATCCTAAATCAAAACTAAATCTAAATTAATTAAAACCAAAGCCTACAATCATCTTCAATTGGTCAACTAAACCCAAACCAACACCTAACCTAAGCCAATTTGGCTAATTTGATCAAATTGGTCAACTTAACCCATTTGACCCAAATGAATTCAAATGAGCCAAAATCAAATCTAAGCCAAACTAAACCAAACTAATTGAACCAAAATATCCTAAATGATCATATGAACTTAACCAAATCATTGGTTTGAGCTAATTTGAGCAATTGGTCAACTTGACCCAACCTAACCCAATTTTGATCTAAATGAGTTAAATTGAGCAAAACCTAACCAAAATCAAGTCCAATTGACTTGAAATTTGGGCTAACCCACATTTGGCTCATTTAAAATATAGCCAAATCAAATCCAATGCCAAATAATCATTCTACATTAGGTTAAGGGCATCACATGAGGCAAATCACCCATGTAAGTGGTCATTTCCAATTCTTGGCCACTTGGTACTCTCCCAATGGTCCACCTAGCACCTAGACACCCAACCCAAGGTGGGTAGTGGATCATGACCCATGGGAGGTGAAATCACCTCACCCTCCCCATTGAGAATTTGAAACCCATAGACACCCATGATTCCTCTTAGCCCACCTCCACACCTTCAACCAACCAAGCGGAGCCAACTCACCTCCTCCTGCCACCCACTGAGATCACTAGATGGTCATTAGAAGCCAAACCCGATCCCACCATCCAGTCAAGATGAACGGGGGTATACACCACCTCATTTTCACTCAAACACACAAAAAAATCATTCTTCAGAGCTCTAGATACTCAAGATGAGCTGCTAGAGCCATTACCTAAGCTCCCGAACCTGTTCCTTGATCAAAAAATACCATTCTCGACATTCCCATTTCTGACCTATCATACCCATTTCTCCATCAAACTCAAATTAACTTTGCATGCACCTTCCCTATGCCTCATCGAGCTAGAACGAATCATCTCCCAAGCTTCCTGAGCACTAGAGGTGGGGCTTTGATCAAAGTCAAGCTCCAAATTGTTAGTTTGTGGCCTTCTAAGTGAACCTCAAAGTTTTGATCCAATTACTGCTTAATAGGGCTTCTTCTCAACTAGATGAAGCTTCCAAAATCATTTGAGCCACCGGTCTTGACCTCTAGTGAGGTATGCTTCCAAATTCGATCCTTAGGTAAAAATGGGTTGGACATTTTTGAAGAAAACTTGCATCTCATGTGATCTTGACTATTAGATCCCCTCTGATCGATGTCGTGAGGGTGTGGGATCCTTTTGGAGTTGATTTGACCTCGGGTAAGATCAAATCAAGTGAGCAATGGTGGACGGAGTCCATTCTCCTTTACTCACATTACATTAGATCACACACTATCCATTTTGCTTGATCGGAATGGACAATCGTGATTAGATCTGCTAGATCAATCTGATTTAATCCTATTAAGTTGTGGGATTAATCATAGCCATCCAATCTTAAATCAGACGAAAGGCGAGAAAGCACGTCCGCCGCCGCCATAAAGGCACTAAGTTGGATAAGTTTTAAGTAGCCAATCCCATGGCACCATGTGGAAAGCATGCCACGTCAGCATGCCACATGGCGCCAATAGGATTAGGCTATAATTAGCATAATTAATCATTTTAATGGGTGAAACTTAAAAAATTATTAAAAAATCATAGAGAAATAAAAAAATGCAAATAAATACTCATTTTAAAAGTATTTCAGAGGAGACTTAACTAAAAATGATCTTATCTTATTTTGAATAGTAATTAATATTTAATTCCAAAATTAATTAGCTTAATTACTCCTTAATTACCTGTGAAATTAATCCCAATTTTTGTGGGTTAATTTAATGGGATGACCTCTTCCTCCCATGATTTTCTTAGGATTTATTGCTCAATTAGAAAAATTGACTAATTAAACCTTAACTACTCTTTCAAGTTAATTAATGATTAATTAATCCCATGAATAGTAACAAATTAATTAATTAAGTTTATTAATCATTGTTCAATAGTAAGTGAACTAAGGAATAGGGTTGGGACCCCTTTCCCTAAGTTCATTTCACCCCTTTTTTAAAATGAAATTAATTAAGATTTAACAAATTAATTAAATCACTTAATCAAATTGAAATCATAATCACATTAGACCTTAATTAATTAAATCATGCGATAGTTCTTTATGTTTTTAATAACCTAAAGGAGTTTAATGAAATTATGGTTAGTCCACATTTGTCAAAAAATCATAAAAGTAATTAATTAAGTCCCTTAATCTTACTATTAATCTATTAACTGCATTAGGCCCCTTTTATTTCTTAAGATCATGCAAGTTTATTTTCCATGCATATCATGTCATAATTATTTAGTTAATTACTTTAAGGTGACATAGGTAAGTGTAATTAATTCATCTAATTAAGGCTTCAATTTAATTAACCCATTAATTTAACTTAATCAACCCATAAAATCAACTTAATTACATTTCCTTAAATTAAATCAAATCACTAATGTGGGAATGGGTTTAAAATAGCAAGTAATGATTTCTCTTCTCCTCTTTAAATCAAATCAAACCCAAAACTTAATTAATAAAGAAGCTTTTTTGCTTTAAATAATCTTATTTGATTTGATTGTCCTTAAGAACTAGTTTGTTGAATGAACCACATGCTTATATTTGATTGTCCTCTTCCAATCATGTTAAATTTGGTATGTCATTTAAATTCATGCATCCATCTTTTCAAAATCAAGTAAAAGATAATGGATTTCCTTTATGTAAGCTTACATGTGTTGATTTAATTTAATATATGCTATTATCACTATTAAATCCAAATGTATTTTCAAAAGCTTATAAATGAATAATAATATGTGTTATGATACAAGTTATAAATACATAAGAAATGCATGTGCATATAGCTTAAGCATATGAATGTTGAGTTCTCTTTCCTATATTCATGTGTTGATTTATATAAGATTGAATGGTAATAGTAGTCCGACATCCTGAACATGAGGCTTTAGCTAGCCCCAAGGAAGTCATTTGATTACACTTCCTTAGTTTAACAATGGACATACTCATTTGATTTCATTCTTATGTATTTTAAACATTAGAATTTGATAGAACTTTAATTCATATATATAAATGATTCAAAAAAAAAATATACAATCTTTGCATGATTTTCTTTCCTCATTTATGTATACATCCATGTGTGTCCAAGAAAAGCAAGTATATAGTCTGACATCCTGGAATATGAGGCTATAGTTAGCCCCAAGGAGGTCATTTGATTACGTCACTTCCCTAGTTTAACAATGACAAGTACTTTCCTATATCTTTGTACATGTATATGTATATGTGATTAGTGAATGAAAATCCCATTTTACATTAAAATTGCATGCATTCATAATTGACTAAGTGATTGAATTAATACGCAATATGATTTGGAGCTTACTTCCTATGTTCATGTATATGAATTTACATATGTTTGAATGCAAATGGGTATATACCGGACATCCGAATAATGAGGCTTTAGCTAGAGAGGTCATTTGATTAAATCACTTCCCGTTTAATAATGACACATGCCTATTTAATTTCATTCTTATGTCCTTTTGTATAAGAATTTGGATAAAGTTTTAAATTAATATGTTTAAATAATTCAATCAAATAAAATATAAATTCTAAACATACACTACATTCATCATTTAAGTGTGCTAAAATATGTTGTATGTATAGATACACTTAGATTAAATCATATGCATGTTACATGTGATGGAAAGGAATGATTTAATATATGTCATGTGGTAGTAATTGAATTAAATTAATCTTAAGATGCCTTTCATTTTGAATAGGATTATTTAAAGTCAACCTAAACTTAGGATTAAACAAATCATTTAATAAGTCATTCACTAAAGAGAACTAAATCAAATTAATATACTTTAGAAAGTGACTTAATGTAGGGATGAAAGAGGGAAATCCTCTTTTCCTCTCTTTATAACACTTAGTTGCTAAGTGTAATCAAATGAAAAAAAAAAACACAAATTAAAATTCTCAAATCAATTAAACTACTTCAAGTGAAATCAACCTTTCATGTTAAATTGAATCCTTATACACTTAGAAAATACAACACTAATGCCTAACAAGACTTACCACAAAAGCCTTAATACAGACATTAGAATTAAGTCACCCCTTCTTGCTCTAAGTTAGGATGGTGTATGATGTGATGTATGTTTTGTTTTATGATGTATTATTTTAGATTATGTTAGGTGTATGCTTCATAGACCGGATGATAGGCCAATATTATCTAATCATATTTTTTTTGCAGAGATTGTTCTTAAGGATGCTTAAAAATAAATGTGAATGTTTTGTAGGTTGCTTAAATCCTTAAGCATAATCCAAGTTAGGAGTGGGCTTAGTTACCCATGTGTAGGGTGCTAAGTCTAAATTATAAATATACTTGGGATTATATGTATATTTAGCTAACCTATATTTTGCAAGTGAATAGATTTACTTTTCCCACATAAATATAATTTTTCTAATAGAATTAGGATTATATGGGGGATTAGGATGAGTAGGGTAAGGTTTTGTCCGGGGTGCCCTATGATATTTTGCAAGCACCATCCAAATCAAAGAAGGAACCAAATCAGAAATGGAGATATGAAGAAAGAAGACCCCATAACATTTAATACAATTATAATTATTCTTTCATATTCCAGGTTGTATAAGGTAGAGCTCATCTACCCATCTTTTCTCTCTTCGGGTTGTACATGGTACAAGACCGCACTGGCTTTTTATTCTTTTATGATAGTTTATATAATTGTTTGATGTTATGTTTACATTGTGCATTAGGATGGCATGCTTTTCATAATTTCTTAAATGATTGATGCTTTAATGTGTGGCTTGGATATGATTAGGCTCTTAGGATAAAAATAACTTTTCTACCCAACTAATCACTCATAACTAAATTTTAAACAACTCATAACCTCATCATAAAGCCTAAGATATAAATAAGATAATTAAAAGATTTAGCAACCCCTTAGTTGTATGGTTGTATGTTTCACATCATGCATGCATATTCTTTTCTCTATTGAACATGAAGGATCTCCATCCTTGCATGATAAAGGAATGCTTGACCTGAGGGCATCCCTTGGTGGAGAACACCTTCTTCTAGCTGATTTGACCCATAACCTATTTCATCATGCATTTAGGCATAAGAAATCCTAAAGCCTCTCTCAAAATAATGTGTCTAAAATAAATAAAATAAAATTTGAAAAGATTTTGCATCTATAGATTAAGTCATATGCTCATACCACTCATGCTCTAGTCTCTTAGGGAGTGTGTTTAGGACTTTAGTCTCTTTTTAATTAAATAACTACCCTAGCTACCTTGCAATTCATAAGACCGAACTACATGGTTTTATAATCATAGGAGGAGTTAGTTGGCCACCTGTGTGGTTATAAGTCCGTAAGTCACAATTTATTCTCTCTATGGAGGTAAACCTTATGTCCACACGCTTAGATTAGGTCATGCTTTAGCTCATACTAAAGCTCCCTAGATTTAGGATCCAATGTAGCTATTTCTTTTCTGCTACATAAATCCTCACCTCTGTGCATTCCCACAACCTTGTGTTGGTGGATTATAAGCCTAGTAATCTAATTAAATTTCAACTAAAACATATAAATCTCCTCAACTTCAAAATTATAAAGCCCAACCATAGAATAGATTGGAATGCTCTCTAGGCTTCCTTATCATATTTCCTACTTATTTCATTTGGATTCCAAAAGTCTTCTTCTTGAACTTTCCCAATTGATTTTCCAAATACAACCAATCATTTGATAGTCTAACCTTGAAATCTTTGGAGATGATAATTATCTACTTTAATCGAGAGAATTCTTATAAAATTTTATTTCCTAAGATGTAATTAACTATAGAGGCTTACCTCCATAGGATCTTAGGAACTTAGTTTAATATAAACTCTACTTTATTCATCCATGTAAAGTAAGGGGAAAAATCTTGGTACATTCGAAGACGCATCATGCCTTAGAAGTCTTATTACATGATTAGGTCCATTGTAGGGTGATGCCTCTATCTTTCGAGATAGTACATTATACCTCAATGTTTCATCACCTCAAAATTGCCCCCTATGATCTCATGTGGTGTCCCCCACCCCCATACATCTAAAAATAAACACCACAAGGCTGTCTCGCCTTGTTCATTAAATCCTCTCAACATCATCCTTTCTTTTGAGTTTGAGATGTCGAACCCAAAGTAGCATGGTTCTTGACTCATAATGTTGACTGATACACTGTCAACCAAAACTCGATATCCCAGATCTACCAACATCCATTGTAATGTAAAGAGGCATGTGCGTCATCCCAAGTGTAAGTCTTCACAAATAATGTAACTAAATAAAGACCTAAACCCAAACAATAAAATCAAAAAATAAACCTAAAAAAATAATTAAAAAATAAAGCAATACGTCCTAAACTAAAAAAGAGCCTAAACTTAAATTAAGAACAAAATAAACCTATACCTAGACTAAATAAACTAAACTAAAATAAATAAAATTTAAACCTAAACCTAAACTAAACAATACTTAAACTTGAACCTAAATAAATAAAATAAATTAACCTAAAATAAGTCTAAGCCTAAACTTTAAAAGAAAACCTAAAAATAAACCTAAAATAAAAACCTAAAACCTAAACCTAAATAAATAAATAAAAACCTAAATCTAAACCTAAAAATAAATAATAAAACCTAAACCTAAAAAAATAAAATAAAAATAAAACTCAACTAAAAAATAAACATAAACCTAAACCTAAACCTAAAAAATAAACTAAAATAAAAAACCTAAACTAAAATAAATAAACCTAAAATAAATAAATTAAACTAAATAAAAATAAAAATAAACCTTAATAAAAAATAAAATTAAATTAAACTTAAATAAAGAAAAATAAACTAAGTGAATTAAATAAACCTAAACCTACCTGCTTTACTTTTAAAAAAAAATCCTAAACACTAAATCCTAAACCATAAAACATAAACCCAAAACCCGAAAAATAAAAAAAAATAAAAAAATAAAGACTAAACACTAAACCTTAAACCATAAATCTTAAAACCTAGACCCAAATCCCTAAACCTTAAACCTTAAACCCTAAACTGTAAACCATAAACCCTAAATCCTAACCTTAAACCTAAACTAACCCTAGACCCTAAACCCTTAGCCCTAAAAACCCTAAACCCAAAAGCCAAACCTTAAACTCTAAACCTAAACTAACCTAAACCTGCTAACCCTAAACCCTAAACCCTAAAACCTAAAACCCTAAACCCTAAGGCCTAAACACTAAACCCTAAAATCTAAACCTTAAACCCTAACCCTAAACCCTAAACCCTAAACCCTAAATCCTAAATCCTAAACCTTAAAACCCTAAACCCTAAAAACCTAAACCCTAAATTATAAACCCTAAACCCTAAACCCTAAAAACCTAAAAACCTTAACCTAAACTATATAAAACCTAAAAAAAATAAATAAAAAAACCTAAACCTAAATAAAATAAAAAATATAATAAAATTAAAACATAAACTAAACACTAAACCTAAAAATAAAACAAAATAAACTAATAAAAATAAAATAAATAATAACCTAAACTAAACTAAAAAATATATAATAAACCTAAAAATAAACAACTAAATAAAATAAAAACTAAACATAAAATAAAAATGAAATAAGCCTAAAATAAAATAAAATAAAAACTAAATAAAAACCTAAACATAAAAATAAAACCTAAAATTAAATAAAAAATAAAACCTAAACCCTAAAGTAAAAAAAAAAGTAAACCTGAAATAAAAATAAAATAAACATAAACCTAAACTAAAATAAATAAAACCCAAACCTAAACCTAAACATAAACCTAAACTAAATTAAATAAAATAAATTAAAAATAAACCTGAATCTAAACTAAAAAATAAAATCTAAAAATTAACCTAAAATAAAAACCTAAAACCTAAACCTAAAAAAATAAAATAAAAGCCTAAACCTAAACCTAAAAATAAAAAATAAAACATTAACCTAAAAAATAAAAAATAAAAACTCAACTAAAACCTAAACCTAAACCTAAACCTAAAAATAAACTAAAATAAAAAATCTAAATTGAAATAAATAAAGTAAACTAAATAAAAATAAAAATTAAACATAATTTTAAAGAAAAAAATAAAACAAACTAAAATAAATAAAAAATAAGCTCAATAAAGTAAATAAACCTAAACCTACCCGTTTACTTATTTAAAAAAGAAACCCCCTAAACCCTAAGCTAACCCTAAACCCTAAACTATAAAAACCCAACACCCTAAATCCTAAAGCCTAAACTCTAAACCCTAACTCTAAACCCTAAACCCTAAAACCCTAAACCTTAAAACCCTAAACCCTAAACCCTAAACCCAAAACCTAAAAAGCTAAACAAAAAAAATAAACCTTAAAAATAAAATATATAAAACCTAAGTCTAAAATAAAATAAAATAAAATAAAATCTAAACTAAAACGAAAACCTAAAATAAAATAAAATAAAATAAACTAAAATAAAATAAATAAAACCTAAACTAAACTATAAAATAAAGGTAATTTTAAAAATAAACCTTAAATAAAATAAAACTAAATAAAAAAAAATAAAAAAATAAAATCAAAACTAAATAAAACCTAAACCAAAAAAAATAAACCTAAATATAAATTAAAAATAAAACCTAAACTCTAAACTAAAAAAACCTAAACCTAAAATAAAAATAATAGAAACAAAATAAAATAAATCTAGACATAAACTAAAATAAACTAAACTAAAATAAATAAAGCCTAAACCTAAAATAAACTAAGCTAAACCTAAACCCAAACTAAATAAAATAAAATAAACACAAAATAAACCTAAACCATAACTAAAAGATAAACCTAAAACTTAAAGTAAAACCCAAAATTGAAAGAAAAAATAAAATAAAACCTAAACCTTAAAATAAAAAAAAGAAAACTAACTAAAAAATAAACTAAAACCTAAACCTAAAAAAGAAACTAAAATAAAACCTAAATTAAAATAAATTAACCTAAAATAAATAAACTAAATTAAATATATATATATATATATAAAATAAAAAATAAAATAAACTAAATTAAATTAAAATTAAATAAATAAACTTAATAAACATAAACCTATTACTTATTTAAAAAAAATAAAAATAAAAATAAAAAAGTCATAAATCCTAAATAAACCCTAAACCCTTAACCATAAACCCTAAAACCCTAAAAACCCTAAACCCTAAACCCAAAATCATAAACCTAAAACCCTAAACCCTAAACCCTAATCCCAAATCATAAACCCTAACCCCAAACCCTAAACACTAAAACCTAAATCCCAAACCTAAAATTAAAGTAACTAAATAAATTAAAAATTAAACCTAAACCTTAAAACCAATAAACCTAAACATAAACCTAAGAATGGAAATTGATGGCGTGAACGCCACAACTTAGATCTAAAAAGGTGAGGCAGAAACTATAATGGTGGGGATCCGAGGTGCTGGATAATTAATGGTAAACTGAGGTTACATCCCTAAAAGAAATATAAAATCCAAAAATAGTGGTTAACCTAGAAACCAAGAACTAAACCAAACTATAAGACCCTAAACTAATGCATGCTCATTTATTATCTATGTCCTCACTTGTGTCTTAAAAACTTGGTGTGTTACTTGGTTGATGAAATTGAAAAGAAGAAATATTGAATAATTTGTTCTATTAAAAAAATAAACCAAAACCCTAAACCATAAACAAAAATCTGAACACTAAACCTAAAACTTAAACCCTCCCTAAACCATAAACCCTAAATCCTAAAAACCCTAAACACTAAACCCTAAACCCTAAACCCTAAAACCCTAAACCCTAAACCATAAACAAAATAACTAAAACCCCAAAAAAGCCCCTAAACCCTAAACTAACCCTAAACACTAAACCCTAAAAAAGCTAATAAGCTAAACCTAAACAAAAAACTTAAAATAAAATAAATAAACCTAAACTAAAATAAAATAAATGAAATAAAATAAAAACATAAACTAAAACCTAAACCTTAACCTAAAAAGAAAATAAAATAAATAATAAAAACTAAAATAAAATAAATAAAAACCTAAACTAAACTAAAACATAAAAAACCTAAATAAATTAAAAACTAAACCTAAAATAAAACTAAAATAAACCTAAAATAAAATAAAATAAAAACTACATAAAAACTTAATGCTAAAAAATAAACCAAAAAATAAATTATAAAAATAAATAAATTAATTAATTAAAATAAAAAACCTAAACTAAAATAAATAAACCTAGAATAAATAAGCTAAACTAAATAAAAATAAAATATAAAATGAACTAAAATAAATAAAAAATAAACTAAATAAACCTAAGCCTACCAATTTACTTAATTTAAAAAAAATTAAAAATAAAAAAATAAAAAAAATAATAAAAAGAACAACCATAACCTAAACCCAAACTAAAACTAACCTTAAACCCTAAACCTAACCCTAAACCTACAACCCTAAACCTAAACCTAAACCTAAACCTAAAACCTTAAAACCTAAACCCTAAACCTTAAACCTTAAACCCAAAACCCTAAAACTCTAAACCCTAAACCTTAAACCCTAAACCCTAAAACTTATAACCCTAAACCCTAAACCCTAAACCCCAAACCATAAACACCAAATCCTAAATCCTAAAAATCTAAAAAACCTAAACCTAAACTAAATAAAATATAAAAATAAAATAAATAAAAAACTTCAACCTAAATAAAATAAAATAAAATAAAATAAAAACATAAATTAAAACCTAAACCTAAATGTAAAAAATAAACTAAAATAAAATAAATAAAAATTTAAACTAAACTAAAAACTAAAATAAGCCTAAAAATAAAAACTTAAATAAAATAAAAACTAAACGTAAAATAAAAATAAAATAAACCTAAAATAAAATATAATAAACACTAAATAAAAACCTAAACCTAAGAAATAAACCTAAAAAAACATAAAAATATATAAAAATAAAACTTGAACCCCAAACTAAAAAAAACCTTAATCTAAAATAAACAAATTAAAATAAACCTGAACATGAACTAAAATAAACTAAACTAAAATAAATAAACCCTTAACCTAAATCAAAAATAAACTAAACATAAAATAAATTAAAAATAAACCTAAACCTAAATTAAAAAATAAAACATAAACATAAACCTAAAATAAAAACCTAAAACCTAAACTTAAACAAATAAAATAAAAACCTAAACCTAAACTTAAAAATAAAGAATAAAACCTAAACCTAAAAGATAAAATAAAAATAAAGTGAAACTAAAAAATAAACATAAACCTAAGCCTAAAACTAAAAAAATAATAAAATAAAACCTAAATTAAAATAAATAAACCTAAAAGAAATAAACTAAACTAAATAAAAATAAAAAAAAAACCTAAATAAAAATAAAAAATAAAATAAAATAAATAAAAATAAATTAAATAACCTAAACTAAAATAATTTTTAAAACCTAACCCTAAACTAAAACCCTAAACCCTAAACCTAAAACCTAAATACTTAAACCTAAATCTAAACCCTAAACCTAAACTAAAACCCTAATTTAAAACCTAAAACTAAACCTAAAGATAAACCTAATAAATCTAAACCTAATAAACCCTAAAACCCTAAACCCTAAACCTAAACCTAAACCAGCTACACCTAAAACCTAAAACCTAAACCTAAACAAAATAAAACATAAAAAATAAAATAAATAAAAATACTTAAACCTAAATAAAATAAAATTTAAACTAAAACCTAAACCTAAACTTAAAAATAAAATAAATAAATAATTAAAATAAACTAAAATAAAATAAATAAAAACTTAAACTAAACTAAAAAATAAAAACCCAAATAAAATAAAAATTAAAAATAAAATAAACCTAAGATAAAATAAAATAAAAATTGCCTAAAAACCTAAACCTAAAAAGAAATTAAAAATAAAACCTAAACTAAAAAAGAAAACCTAAACCTAAAATAAAAATAAAATAAATAAAATAAAATAAACCTAAACCTAGACTAAAGTGAACTAAACCTAAACTAAATAAAATAAAATAAACCCAAACCCTAAACCCTAACCCTAACCCTAACACTAAACCCGAAACCCTAAATGCTAAACCCTAAACCCAAAACCAAAACCCTAAACCTTAAACTAACCCTAAACCCTAAACCCTAAACCCTAAAAATCCTAACCCTAAAGCCTAAGCCCTTAACCCTAAACTAACCCTAATCCCTAAAACTTAAACCCTAAAGATTAAACACTAAACCTTAAACCCAAAACTCTAAACCCTAACCCTAAACCCTAAAACCCTAAACCCTAAACCCTAAACCCTAAACCCTAAATGCTACACACTAAAAAGCTAAAAACCTATACCTAAACTAAATAAACATAAAAATAAAATAAATAAAAATACTTAAACCTAAATAAAATAAAATTTTAAACTAAAACCTAAACCTAAACTTAAAAATAAAATAAATAAATAATTAAAATAAACTAAAATAAAATAAATAAAAACCTAAACTAAACTAAAAAATAAAAACCCAAATAAAATCAAAACTAAAAATAAAATAAACCTAAGATAAAATAAAATAAAAACTGCCTAAAAACCTAAACCTAAAAAGAAATAAAAAATTAAACCTAAACTAAAAAAGAAAACCTAAACCTAAAATAAAAACAAAATAAACAAAATAAAATAAACCTAAACCTTGACTAAAATGAACTAAACCTAAAACTAAATAAAATAAAATAAACCCAAACCTAAACTAAAAAAAAAAGAAAACCTAAATAATAAAATATAAAAAAACTAAAATAAATTACCTAAAATAAATAAGTTAATCTAAATAAAATAAAAAATAAACCTAAAAAAATAAAAAATAAAATAAACTCAAATAAATAAAAAAATAAACTAAATAAACCTAAACCTACTAATAATTTAAAAAAAAAAAAACCTAAACCCTTAATCCTAAAACTTAAAACTAACCCTAAAACCTAAACCCTAAACCTACAACACTAATCTTACAACCCTAAACCATAAAACCCTAAACTCTAAACCCTAAACAAGAAACCCTAAACCCTAAACCTTAATCCCTAAACCCTAAACCTTAACCCTAAACCCTAAACCCTAAACCTAAACCTGAAGAAACTAAATAAATTAAAAAATAAACCTAAACCCTAAAACCTAACAAAACTAAACCTAAATTTAAATCCTAAGAACGGGCAGAACCTTAACAAATGAAATATTACTATCAAGCAGGCTCAGTCTAGTTCTAGTGGTGGAGGTGAAGGTGGAGACAACGATTATTGCAGTGGTGGTGGGGACTGAGGTGGATATGGAGGTGGTAAAAAAATAAATGAGGTTATATCTATGGTGGTGGCGGGGGGAGAGATCAAGGATATGATGGAGATCTCGCTACTTGAAAGGACAAGGTGGTTCTGATGGGAACTGGAGAAACTGAAGAATGGCCCATCCGATCTACTGCTTATGAAACTGTGTCTTTACAATAGAGACGGTTCTAGTTATCTAAGATTTTTTTATTTGCTCTATGCATGCTCATTTTTTATCTATGTCATCGCTTGTGTCTTAGAAAACTTGGTGTGTTCCTTGATTGATGAAATCGAAAAGAACAAATGTTGAATGTAAATATATTCTCGAAAAAAAAAAACCATAAATCATAAACCCTAAACTAAACCTAACCCTAAACCTAAACCTAAACCTAAACCCTAAACCCTAAAACCATAAACCCTAAAACCTAAAGCCTAAACCTTAAAACCCTAAACCCTAAACCCTAAACCCTAAACCATAAAACCTAAACCCTAAATCCTAAACCCTAAACCCAAATAAACCATAAACTCTAAACCCTAAACCCAAAAAAAACCATAAACCCTAAATCCTAAAAAGCCAAAAACCTAAACATAAACTAGATAAAACATAAAACTAAAATAAATAAATAAACATAGACTAAAACCTAAACCTAAACCTAAACCTAAAAAAAAAAATAAAAAAAAAATAAACTAAAATAAAATAAATAAAAACATAAACTAAACTAAAAAAATAAAAAACCTAAACAAAAAAAATTAAACCTAAAATAAATATAAATTATAATAAAAACTAAATAAAAAATAAAACCTAAAGATTAAACCTAAAAATAAACCCTAAAATAAATAATAAATAAAACATAAACCCTAAACTAAAAAAAAACCTAAACTAAAAATAAAATTAAAATAAACTTAAACCTAAACTAAAATAAATAAAAGCTAAACCTAAACCTAAAATAAACTAACCTAACATTAAACCTAAAATAAAATAAAATAAAGTAAAAAAAAACCCTAAACTAAACTAAAAATAAACCTAAAATAAACTTAAAATAAAAAAATAAACCTAAAAAAATAAAATAAAAACCTAAATCGAAACCTAAAAATAAAAAATTAAACCTAAACCTAAAACAAAAAAAAATAAACTGAAATAAAAAACATAAACTAAAATAAATGAACCTAAAATAAATAAATAAAATAAACCTAAATTGAAATAAAAAATAAAATAAACTAAACTAAATAAAAAATACACCAAATAAACCTAAACATACTAGTTTACTTAATTTTAAAAAAATAAATAAATAATAAAAAAACCTAACCCTAAACCATCAACCCTAAAACTAACCATTAACCCTAAGCTAACCCTAAATCATAAACCCTACACTAACCATAAAACCTAAATCTGAAACCATAAACCCAACTAAAACCCTAAACCCTAAACCTAAACACTAAAACTCTAAAACTCAACTCTAAACCTACCACTAAAAAACTTAAACCTAAGTGCCTAAACCTAAACTAAAACCTAAACACTAAAATAACTAAACTATAAATCATAAACCCTAAAGAAATATTAAACCTAAACCTTAAACCTAAAATCCTAAACCTAAACCTTAAAACCTAAACTAAAGCTAAACCTAAACCTAAACCCTGTTAACCTAACCCTAAACCCTAAACTAAAAAAACCCTAAACCATAAACCCTAAACACTAAACACTAAAACCTAAACCCTAAATGCTAAGAACTTAAAACGTAAACCCAAAACCCTAAACCCAAAACCCTAAACACTAAACCTAAACCCTAAACCCTACTAAAAAACCTAAAAAAACCTAAAGCTAAACTAAATAAATGTAAAATAAAATAAATAAAACCTAAAATCTAAATGAAATAAAATAAATATATAAAATTAAACCTAAACCTAAAATAAAATAAACTAGTAAAAAATAAATAAAATTAAATAAAACCTATATGAAACTAAAATAAAATGAAACTAAGAATAAAAAACCTAAATAAAATAAAAAATATACATAAAATAAAAATATAATAAAATAAAATAAACTTAAAATAAAATAAAATTAGAACTAAATAAAAACCTAAGCCTATAAAATAAACTTAAAAAATTAAACCTAAAATAAATAAAAATAAACCCTAAATTAAAAGAAATCCTAAACCTAAAAATAAACTAAACTAAAATAAATAAAACCTAAACTTAAACCCTAATATGAATAAAATAAAATAAAGTAAAAATAAACCTAAACCTAAACTAAAAAATAAACCTAAAAATAAAACAAAAATTCAAATCTTAAACCTAAACAGAAGAAAATAAAATAAAAACCTAAACCTAAAAGTTAAAATAAAAAATAAAACCTAAACCTAAAAAATAAAATAAAAAGAAAACCAAACTAAAAATAAACACAAAACCTAAACCTAAAAAAAACTAAAATAAAAAACCTAAACTAAAATAAATTAACCTAAAATAAATAAACTAAACTAAATAAACCTAAACCAACCATTTTACTTAATTTAAAAAAAATTCTAAACCCTAAACCCTAAACTCTAAACTCTAAACCTACAACCCTAAAACCTAAACCTGAACCTAAAAATAAAAAATAAAACCTAAACCTAAAAAAAATAAAATAAAATATAACTAAACTAAAAAATAAACCTAATCCTAAACCTAAACCTAAACCTAAAAAAATAAACTAAAATATTGAACTTCACGATGGAATGATCTTTACTCAACCAACTCAGGTTCTATTGATGTGGATCTTGCTTATCTTCCCTTCTCAAAGGGATCATGAGCTGTTGTTGACTAATCCTTTTACTATTTTAAGTTTTATTGGTCTTTTTTGTGTCTTTTCTCATTCTCTTTTATTTTATTTTTTCAATGTACATAGATGGGAGTTTAGCTCTTTAGTTTTCTTATAGCTCTAAAAAAATTTGAGCTTTACCCCTTTAAAGACATTATATCCTTTCTTTTTATGGTAATAAAATTCTAACTTTCCTAAAAAAACCTAAACCCTGAATGGGTATTACCTTGATGAGAACATCACCATAAACCAAAGCTTAGTCTAGATCTAAGAAAAGGTGGATGCAATGATTATCACAAATGTGGTGGTATCTGAGAGTCGATTCACATGGAGGTGGTGGTCAGAGCAATGGTGGTTATGAAGGTGTGAGGAGTGATGAAGGTTACAGCTGTGGTGGTGGTGGAGGGAGAGAACCAAGATATGATGGTGGATCCCGCTACTTGAGAGGCGTGGTTGATGAACTAGAGAAACTAAAGAACGGTAACTGACCGGCTTATGGAATTTCCTTACAAGAGAGACAGTTCTAGTTATCTAGGGTTTTGATTTGCTATGCATGCTCATTTTTTATCTATGTTGTCTCTTGTGTCATAGAAAGCTTCATGTGTTACTTGGTTGATGAAATCGAAAAGAAGAAATGTTGAATATGAATTTGATCTCTATTAAAAAAAACCAAAAAACCTAAACCCTAAACTAAAACCTGAACCTTAAACATAAAACCTAAACCCTAAACCCTAAACCCTAAACCCTAAACCCAAAACCCTAAACCCTAAACTCTAAACCCTAAACCTTAAAGCCTAAACCCTAAACCCTAAACCCTAAACCCTAAATAAATAAGTAATAAACTAAATATACTAAATAAATTAAACTAACTAATTTACATAATTTAAAAAAAAACCTTAAACCCTAAATCCTAAACCCTAAACCATAAACCATGAACCCTAAAACTAACCCTAAACCCTAAACCCTAAACCTACAACACTAAACCTGCAACCCAATTTAATAACAATTAGAATGAAAACAAACTTGAGAACAATATTCTAATTTCTATTTTTGACAAGTTTTACAACATCACTATCTTTTCTAATAAACTGTCAAATACTTTTCAAGCTCTCTTACAATGGAGATTTAATTCTAAAGAGGTTTGGAATTTTATTAGAAATAAGCATAATACCTCTAATTTTATCATTAAACTTTGGAACAATATCATTCCCATTTCTTATTCAATTTTAGCTTGGATGATTTTGAATAACTTCATCCTTTGATTTCTTACTAAAGGGATTTACTTACTTGCTAAGTGCTATTGTTGCTTTCATATTGAAAAGGTTAATCATAATTTTTCCAATGGTGCTATTGTTTCAAAAATTTGGATACGGTATGATGATTTATTTAACACTAACTATTTTCACTGCTCTCTTTCATTATATCAACTTTTTGAAGTTTGTTTTCATAAAACTGTGAAAGGTCATATCAAAGATTTTATTACTATTACCCTTATTTGGTTCATTTGGATGGATAAAAATTATGTTAAATATCATGGCATCCCTATGAACCATAAAAAGGATCCTTGCTTGAACTAAAGAAAAAATTCTTGCTTTGTTTAATGCAAACTTAATTAGCAATTTTCAAATTAGAGGTTATAAATTTGTGGCTAAAAAACTAGGTAACACTTTGCATGATGATCCTTCCTACAAGAGTATTAGGATTTTACATTGGATTAAGCCTAAGAAAATTCTATTAAGATAAATATGGTTATGTTTCCTCAAACAAATATGGGTAGAATTCTTAGGGATTCTAAAGGCATAAATTTGTGTTTTGCCTACCCCTCAAAGCTTGTTCATTATTTATAACTCATGACTTTAACAAAGCTATTGATATTTGTTTAAAGGCCTCTTAAATATTTGGATTGAAGTTAATGCTCCTCTTTACTTGATATTCTCAAAAAAAATATGGGAAATGACTTATTTTATCTTCCTAATCACACTATAAAGCTTTTTTCTCAAGTTTGTTACAAAATTTCTCACATTCCTCGTGAAGGTAATGCTTGTGCTGATTTCCTAGCTAATTTGGGAGGGGAATTAAATGAGCTCACTTTATTTGGTAACCATAGCTTACCTAAGCATCTGTGTGGTCTGGTCAATCTGGATAACACTAAATTGTCTTAATGTAGATTTTAACATTATGCACTTTTGTTAATCTTTCGCTATGGTGGTTTTATTGAGTCTATTTTTTGTTGCTTTTTTTGTGCTCCCCTCACTAGGATGTGGTTTTTGCTTAGTTTCTTTTTGTACCTAAACCTAATTCTATACTTATCCTGTCCTTTTTTTGGGTCGAGGTGTCGGTTTTAATTGGTTTCCCTATCCTCGATCCTGGTGGTTTTCTTTCTATGGCTCATGCTTTGTGTCTCCTGTTGGGTTATGCTTATGCTGGATTTTAGACTACCACTTTTACCAATGAATGTTGGGTTTGCCTTTGGTTTTGGATGGTTGTGGCCTTTTTCGAATTAGATTTACAAATGCTATGGTTGGTTCTGCTGGTTGTTATTATTTATTTCTTTCATCTACTTGGCTATTTCGGATGGTTATTTTTTCATTGTTGCCATTGGCCTCTTCTAGCTTGGCTTAGTTTTGGGTTTTTTGGTGGTTGTTGTTCTCTTTTCTTGGTTTGGATTGGAGGTTTCTGCTTGTTGGTTCCATCTTCCCTATGAATTGAGTTACTATGTGGTTATTATCTCCCATTCTCTCCTTTAGTGATTATCCTTTTGGGATTTGGAAGGGTTTTATTTGCCTCTAGCCTTATTCCTTTCATTACGCTTTGTTATTTTGTGGTTGGGTTGTCCTCCTTGGCCTTTTAAATTGGTGGTGACTACCATTTTGTTTCTTGGTTATTTTGGAGATCTGTGGGTTGTGGCTTTGTTTGTTGTTCTTTTTTTTTTTTGGCTCTATCTGGTTGGTTTTGTCGACGTAGTTGCCTATTTGGTGGGTGGATGTGTTAGATGTGTTGGATGGTTGACTTAGGTGCTTTTGGTTTTCTTGTTTGTTGGTTATCCCTCTTGGGTGTAGCTATTTTCCTTTATTTTGCTTCCTAGTTTGGGTGTCGATTTGCTACGCTTGAGCTCATCTGGTTGTTGGTTATTTTGTTGGTGGAGGATATGAGCTCTTATGGGTTTTGGTTCTCTTTAGGACTTATTGGGGTTTGGCTACTTGAGGGTTTTATACCATCTTGCCTTGGATGCTTGTCCCATGGCTTAGTGTTTTGAAATGTTATGTTGGTATTGACTACCTTTTTGCTCCTTATTTCTTGATATTTGCCTATTTGGTGATGGTGGATTTGCTTTTTTTTGCTACCTTGGTGGTAGTTTTGATGGTAATTTCTGGTGTCTCTTTCTATGTTTTAGCTTTCCTCTCTGTCGCTTATCTTCTACTATTTTATTATTTGGGTGGAGGTTTTGCCCTTAGAACTTGCTAGTGCTCTAGAGATAGTGGGGGTTCTTAAATAACCGACCTTGTAACTAGGATGCTAGCTTTATGTGTTTGGTCTATTGTGGGTTTTGGAGTAGGTTGCTTAGCTTTATGTGTTGGTCTATTGTGTTTTGCTAGTGGGTTATTACGCTAGCTAGCTATTTTTCTTTATTTTTTTTGGTGTAAGGACTACATCACTATGGATTATTTTGCCTTGGATGGTTGCTTATATTATGTATATATGGCCTTGATGTTGCCCCATATCTTCTCAAACTAGTTAGCATGCATATGATTGTAACACTTCAAGAAGTTTGGATGCTCATATGTATTATTTCAGATAATCTAAATTGAGTCGGACTTTCTCTTTCTAAAATTTCTAAATTTATCATTTTTCATTGAGCTATAACCATTGCCTTTGTTGTATTTTGCATATTTCTTTGTGGTTGGAACTTCGATGGAATGATCTTTACTCAACCAACTCAAGTACTATTGATATGGAGCTTGCTTATCTTGCCTTCTCAATGGGATCATGAGTTGTCACTAGTCCATTTACTATTTTTTAAGTTTTATTAGTCCTTTTGTCTATTTTCTCATTTTCTTTTATGCTATTCTTTTGCTCTTTTATTTTCTTTTCCATTGTACTTAGATGGGGTTTAGCTTTTAGGTTTCTTGTAGCTCGTAGTAGAAATTTGAGCATTACCCCTTTTAAGGACAATAGATCCTTTATTTTATGGTAATAAAATTCTAATTTTCCTAAAAAAACCTAAAAAAATGGGTAGAACCTTGATGGTGAACATCACTAAACTAGGTTCGAACTTTGGTGGAGATGAAGGGGAGGCAATAAAAATGGTGGAGGATCTGGAGGTCTTGGATGAGTGGTGGTTGGAGGTGGAGGAGGAGGAGGAGTGACGGAGGTTATAGCCAATGTGGTGGCAAAGGGAGAGATCGGGGATACGATGGTGGATCCCGCTACTCGAGAGGTCGGGGTGGCTCTGATGGGAACTGGAGAAACTAAAAAATGACCGATCCGCTAGCTTATGGAACTCTACAATTCTAGTTATCTAGTGTTTTGATTTCTATGCGTGCTCATTTTTTATCTATGTTGTCGCTTGTGTCTTAGAAAACTTGGTGTGTTACTTGGTTGATGAAATAAAAAAGAAGAAATGTTGAAGCTGAATTTGTTCCCTGTTAAAAAGAAACCCAAAAACCCAAAACCCTAAACTAAAATCTAAACCCTATACCCTAAACCCCAAACCATAAAACCCTAAACCCTAAACTCTAAACCCTAAATATTAAACTTTAAACCTAAACCCTAAACCTATACCCCAAGCCCACTAAAACCAACCATAAACCCCTAAACCCTAAACCCTATACTCTAAAACCCTAGACCCTAAACCCTAAACCCTAAAGCCTAAATTGTAAACCCTAAAGCCTAAACTCCAAACCCTAAATCTAAACTTAAAGTAACTAAATAAGTTAAAAAGTAAACCTAAACCCTAAAAGCTAACAAACCTAAACCTAAACCTAAACCTAAGAAGTAAACCTTGATGGTGAACATCAACCACGCCAGCCTAGATCTGTGGAGGTGAAGGTGGAGACATCACAATGGTGCAAATGTCTGGTGGATATGGAGGTGGTGGTCAGAGCAAAGGTGGTTATGGAGGTAGGAGGAATGACGGAGGTTATGGGTGGTGGCGAGGTCAGATTGGGGATGATGATGGATCCCACTAGAGGCCGTGGGTTTTGATGGGAATTGGAGAAACTGAAGAACGGCCAATCCGATCTGCTAATGAACTATGACTTTATAGTAGAGATAGTTCTTGTTATCTAGGGTTTTTGTTTTGCTCTATGAGTGCTCATTTTTTATCTATGTCATCACTTGTGTCTTAGAAAACTTGTTGTGTTACTTGGTCAATGAAATCAAAAGAAAAAAATGTTGAATCTGAATTTATTCTCTATTAAAAAAAACCAAAACCCTTAAAACTAAACTAAAACCAAAACCCTAAACCTACGAGAGGCCGAGGTGGTTCTGATGGAAATTGGAGAAACTGAAGATTGACCAATCCGATCTGCTTATGGAACTATGTATTTACAGTAGAGACGTTCTAGCTATCTAGGGTTTTTTATTTGCTCTATGCGTGCTAATTTTTTATCTATGTCATAGCTTGTGTCCTAGAAAACTTGGTGTGTTACTTGGTTGATGAAATCAAAAAGAAAAAATGTTGAATCTGAATTTGTTCTCTATTTATAAAAAACATAAACCCTAAACACTAAACTAAAACTAGAACCCTAAACCAAAAACCTAAACCCTAAACCCTAATTCCTAAATCCTAAAAAACCTAAACCCTAAACCCAAAACCCAAAACCCAAAACCCTAAACAATAAACTTTAAACTTTAAACCCTAACCTTAACCCTAAACCCTAAGCCCTAAACCCTAAAACCCTAAACACTAAGCTAAAACCCTAAAAATAACTTAACCCTAAACCCTAAACTAAACCTTAAACTCTGTTAACCCTAAACCCTAAACCCTAAACCCTAAATCTAAACCTAAAACCTAAACCTAAAATCTAAAAAACTAAATAATAAACTAAACCAAAACTAAAACCCTAAACCTAAACTAACCTAAACTCTAAACCCTAAACCCTAAACCTAAACCCTAAACTAAACCTTAAAACCCTAAACCCTAAACCTAACTAATTAAACAAACCCTAAACCCTAAACCTAAATCCTAAACCCAAACTTAAACTAAACCCCTAAACCAACCCAAACCCTAAACCTAAACTAAAACATAAAACCTTAAAACTAAAAAAAACCTAAACTAAATAAAACCTAAAAAATAAAATAAATAAATAAACCTAAACCAAAATAAAATAAAATAAAACATAAAATAAAACCTAAACTTAAACTTAAACTTAAACCTAAACCTAAAAAGAAAATATAATAAAAAATTAAAACTAAACTAAAATAAAATAACTGAAAACCTAAACTAAACTAAAATTATAAAAAACCTAAATAAAACAAAATGCTAAACTTAAAATAAAAATAAAATAAACCTAAAATAAAATAAAATAAAAACTAAATAAAAACATAAACCTAAAAAAATAAGCCAAAAATAAAACATAAAAATAAATAAAAAATAAAACCTAACCCTAAACTAAAATATAATAAAACCTAAACCTAAAATAAAAATAAAATAAATCTAAACCTAAACTAAAATAAACTAAACCAAAATAAATAAAACCTAAACCTAAACCTAAAATAACCTTAAACTAAATTAAATAAAATAAACTAAAATAAACCTAAACCTAAATAAAACCTAAAAGCAACCCTAAAATAAAAGCTAAACCTAAACCAAAAAAAAAATAAAATAAAACCTTAACCTTAAAAAACTAAACTAAACAATAAACATAAACTTAAACCAAAAACCTAAAAATAAACCTAATAAAAAACCTAAACTAAAATATATAAACCTAAAATAAATAAACTAAACTAAATAAAAATAAAAAATAACCCTAAACCCTAAACCCTAAACCCTAAACCATAAACCCTAAATCCTAAATCCTAAACCCTAAATCCTAAAACTAACCTTAAACCCTAAAAAACCCTAAACCCTAAACTAAACCCTAACTCTAAACCTAAACCCTAAATCCTAAACCCTAAACCCTTAACCATAAAATCCTAAAAGACTAAACCCTAAACCCTAAACTAACCTAAACACTAAACACTAAACCCTAAAACCTAATGCCTAAACCCTATGCCATAATCCCTAAACTAACCCAAAACCCTAAGCTAACCCTAAACATTAAACCCTAAACCCTAAACTCTAACCCTAAACCCTAAACCCTAAACCCAAACCCTAAACCATAAACCCTAAAACCTTAAACCCTAAAACCCTAAACCTTTAACCCTAAACCCTCAACCATAAACTATGAACCCTATAAACCTAAAAACCTAAACCTAAACTAAATTAAACTTAAAAATAAAATAGATAAAAAACCTAAAGCTAAATAAAATAAAAAAAATAAACTAAAAAAATAAAATAAAATAAAAACCTAAACTTAAAAATAAATTAAATTAAAACATAAAAATAAAGATAAAATAAAATATTTAAAAATATAAACTAAACTAAAAAATAAAATAAACTTAAGAATAAAAAACTAAATAAAATAAAAACTAAATGTAAAATAAAAATAAAATAAAGCTAAAATAAAATAAAATAAAAGCTAAAATAAATTAAACTTAAAAAATAAACCTAAAAACAAAACCTATAAATAAACAAAAAATAAGACCTAAACCCTAAACTAATGAAAAATCCTAAACCTAATATAAAAATTAAATAAACAAAATAAAATAAACCTAAGCATAAACTAAAATAAATAAAACCTGAACCTAAACTTAAAAAAACTAAACCTAAACTTAAACCTAAACTAAATAAAATAAATTAAATTAAAAATAAACCTAAACCTAAAATAAAAAAAACTAAAACTTAAAAATAAACTTAAAATAAAAACCTAAAACCTAAACATAAAAAAAATAAAATAAAACATAAACCTAAACCTAAAGATAAAATTGAACCTAAACCTAAAAATAAAATAAAAAAAGATAATTCAACTAAGAAATAAACCTATACCTAAAAATAAAGTAAAATAAAAAACCTAAACTAAAATAAAAAACCTAAAATAGAAAAAAACCAATCTAAATAAAAAACCTAAATAAAAAAAATAAAAGAAACTAAAATAAATAAATAAAATAAACTAAATTAACTAAATAAACCTAGACCTATCGATTTACTTAATTTTTTTCTTTAAAAAAACCATAATCCCTAAATCTTTAACCCTAAACCCTAAAACTATAACACTAAACATACAACCCTAATCCCTAAACCCAAAAAAACCCTAAACCCTAAACATTAACCCTGACCCTGAACCCTAAACCTTAACCCTAACACTAACCCTAAACCCTAATAAATAATTAATAACTAACTAATAAACCTAAACCCTAAACATAGCTAGCCTAATAAAACTAAACCTAATAACTAAACTAATAATAACTAAACTAACTAAACTAAAGCTAATAACTAATAAATTAAAACTAAGAAACTAACTAAATAACTAATAAATAACTAATAATAACTAACTAATAACTAAATCTAATAAACTAACTATACCTAATAATAAACTAAATAAATAATAATAACTAAAACTAATAGTAAAACTAAAAAAACTAATAAACTAAAACTAAATAACTAATAACAAATAACATTAAAGTAATAAACTAATAATAAACTAAACTAAATCAAACTAATAACTAAACTAATAATAATAAGTAAATAACCTAAAAACTAACTAAACAATAAATAAAGCCCAAATAAATAAACTAATCCTAATAATAATAAACAAACCTAATAAACTAACTAATAATAATAAGCTAATAAAACTAACTAAACTAAGAAACTTGTAGTACCAAAGGTGTGCTATGCCACTTGTAGTCTAAAAGTAAGATTTTATGTTCAAAATAAATATTATATGTTGTAGCATAGTATAACATTGTATACATTAATATATTATTCTATGCATTTTAAATACTTATATTTTACAATCAAGCAGTCGAGGCAACACTAGCATTATTTATAAAAATGTTGATTTAGACTTTAAAATGGTGGAATTTGGCCAAATTCATAATATGTAGAGCATGGCATCATAATATATTGTTCCAATCTAAAATATGTAAGTGAAAAAAATATATAGGTTTTTATTATTTAGATGATTTATTATCTTAAGAAATCTGTGATGTGATATGCAATATAATATAATATAATATGTTATGGTGTATTGTAATATAGGATTCCATAACATAGTGTAACATCAAGCACTGTAGCATACTATTGTGTATTACTACTTATTGTTTAGCATAGTTTAGTTTATTATAGTATGATGTAGTAGAGTTTGTACTAGTATAATTCATAAAAATACTAATTTATATGAAGATGGATTTGGCCAAATTTAAGGTAAGCTTTAGGGAACATCATTGGGGGTGTGCTATGGCGTGTCATTTAATCAAAAGAATGTAATTTTGCATCCAAAATAAATGTTCAAATTCAACCAAATTTTATAATTTTTTTGCTTAAAGTGATTCATTTTATGGTGTAATGTAAGATAATATATTATATGAAAGCATATTAAAATATAATGTACATAACAAAATAACTTCACATAGATATGAATGTGGTGGTGTGTTACAAAATGTTATTGTACATTTTAGTGTGTTTTACTTTTGTTATAATGCATTGGGTCAAAACTCACAAAAATGTTAATTTGAAGGTTGAGATGGAAGAATTTGGCCAAATTCATGGCCCACACCAAGAAGCAACACCAAAATTATGCTATTTTGTACCATTTATAATAGAAAATTAATAATTTTACATCCAAGATGAACATTATTCAATTTTATGAAAATTTTGTTATTTGTTCCTTTTAAGTGATTCTAATGAGGCGTAATGTTAGACAATATATTATATTATCACAAATTATAATATAACATCATATATTATATTATAATATAGTGTATTAATTGAAGCTATAATATGTTTAGCATGATATTGTAAAGTTAGTTTGAGCTTGCACCATCACAAATCATAAAATGTTGATTATAATGTTAAGATGATGTAATTTGAATGAATACATTGTTAGGCTTTTGGTTGAGGTATTAAAGGTGTGCATAAGAGAAGAAATAAGATTTGATGAGAATTTCATGTCAAGGACATGGAGGGAGATCCGCTAGGGGATCACACATGCATTAGACATGACATGTGAAGGGTCTATATCAAGGGCATAGAAAAAAAAATCTACTGGGGATAAGGTTTAAATTTTATTTGATTATATGATTTATGGAAAGAAGATATGCTGAGGATAAGAATCTATAATCCATTAAGGATTAATATCAAATCGACATTAATTTATTTTGTTTTAAATGATGTAGATGCATATCTGCTAGAGATATGAGCTCGAGTCCACTGGGTATTGAGTATATGAACCATCGACTACGAAAGTAAGTTCAGGCTATTTGCTAGAGATTGGGATTTGAGTTTGATTTCATAGATTTATTTGGGGATGTATCCTTTGGAAATAAGAGTTCGATTGGATTTCATTGATTTAGACTCTACTGGGGAGTTAGTTTAATTCAGCTCCACTAGGAAGGTTGGTTTTGAGTTTGATTTGTTCACTTGACTTGTTTATAAATGATTTGGGGCTACACTGGGGAGAAGGGTATGATTTAACTCCACTAGGGAAAATCAGATTGGGTTTAATTTAATTTGAGTTAATGTATGGACCCTATCGATGTGCATTGGACCACTGAGAAGGGGCTATATAAGCCTTCACCGACCTAAAGTTTACAAATCCAAAGAAATAGTCTACCTATTACAAGGTAGAGCTAGACAACCAAAGGAGTTGCCTTTCGATGTGCAACAGATGTGCTAGGAAGAAGTCATAGTAGACTTACATCTTCCAAAAAAAGAAACAACCATTAAGGTGACCTGTTGGATGCACAATAAATCAAACCTGGCCTAGGGCGACTACTGAGTAAATACCGCTGGGGACTAATGTCAACTCAAAAGTAGCCAAGATTAATTTTATCTTAATTTTATGTGATTTGATATGGTTTATTGGTTTAGTTTGATTTCAAACTGAGGGTATATCTACTGGGGATGTGAGCTCAATCAAATTTGATAGATTTAATTTATAGACCAAGTCAGTGTGTGATGGACCCACTGAGAAGGGTCTATATCAGACTTGTCCTATCTCAGATTTACAAATCCAAAGGGATAGTCTACTAGTCATGGGGTTGAGCTAGCCAGCCTAAGGGGTTGCCTTTTGATGTGCAATGGCTGTGCTAGGAAGAAGGCATAGCAGACTTACATCTTCTAAAGGAACAGGGTGACTGCTGGTAGCATAACAAATCAAACCTAACTTAGGCACTACCGAATGCCACCGGGACTTATATCAACTTAAGAGTAGTCAGGCGATACCTATAGGGAGTTTTGTTGACACTGCCGTAAAGATAAGATGCCTGCTTGGGAAAAGATACCTCTAAGGGTGTCCTCATAATCCATAAGTGAATATATATTTTATTTATATGTTTATGTGGACCCTGTTGGTGTGCGAGGGACCACAATGAGAAGGGGCTATATCAGCCTTGACCTATCTTAGATTTACTGGACCATAGGAAAATCTACACATCTAGAGGATGGATTCTCCAACCACAAGGGTGGTTACTAAGAAAGTGGAACTGTCTAAATGAATAGTAACCTAGGTAGTGTCTAAATGGGGTCGAAAAGGATGTGATCCAAATATAGTTCCCATAGGGGAGGTGCTGCTAAGGGCATTATCTTGAGCCCTGGAAAAGAAAGCTTATAGGTGTACGGTGGCCAACTCAAGGAGAAAGTGCAGCAGACTTACATCTACCATGAGTGGTGTATCCCAAGGTGTGAGAACCAACCAACCTATGGTGTATCACAATGACCGTGTGGTGTATCCATCAAGATAGTGAACCAACCAACCTAAGGTGTCAGTCGGTGTGCAATGATCAATATGGAAAGAAAGCATGTAGGCTTACACCTTTTCAAGTGGAACTGATCATCAGAATAGTCTATTATCGGATGATCTATCGACCTAGAGTGACTATTAAGGAGGAGCCCCAGGAAGGAGGACCTGACTTGAAGACAAGGAGCTGCTTGGGGACTTATTCTAAACCTTAAATATACTTGACCCAGTCAGATCACGAAGGCTAATCCAAGAAGAAAGCATAGCATACTCACATCCTCTTAAATGAAGCCATCATGAGGTAGCTTACCGAACACGCAGTAAGGCCTACCAAACTAATGAGGTGCTCATTTATGTGTAGTGACCAAATAAAGAAGGAAAGTGTAGCAGACTTACATCCACCAAAGCAAGAAGACCACTGGGGTGACACACTAGTAGGGTAGCACGCCAGCCCGACTTAGAGCAACTATTGAGTGAGTGTCATTAGGGGTGTTATCTTAACTCAGAGCAGCCCAAGATAAAAGATATTTGTTTATTTTATATGTTTGTGTGTAGTATGTGTTTGTGTTGTGTCGATGAAGGATAGGATGTCATTCGAGTTCCTTACAGCTACCCTAAACACATCGTTGTTGATTCACAAAAATGAATACTTTCAACATGGAAGAGATTGAATTCAAAATAGAATTTTCATTGATGATAATTATTTTTAAACATGATTTATAATATTTCTTTAAGTAGAGCCCATTGATTGGAAGCATGGGGTTCTCTCCCTTATCATTAATAAGCTGATAAGATCCTCCTAGGTAGGCCTTCTCTACAGAAAAAGGGCCTTCCCAAGTGGGTTCAAACTTGCCTCCCATCTTACGACGAGCAACAATCAGTCTCCTTAAAATTAAAATAGGCTCTCTTACTTGAAAAGCTCTGGGGTGGACCAACTTATTAGGACCTTGAATCATTTTAGCTTTGTACAACTCGAGGTTTTGACATTCTTGTAGGCATCTCTCCTCCAAACCTTCGAGCTCTTCTAACCATAACTTGGCGTTCTGCTCTCTTGTGATCTTGCTACTCATAGATATCCTTAGTGATAAGAGTTGAACTTTTAATGGTAGAATGGCTTCGGGCCCATACACTAAGGAGAAAAGAGTTTTTTGTAAGCCTAAAGTGCTTTGCCTGCAGTTGATGGTAGAATATCTTCAATCAATGTTGTGTCTTCGGCCAAAATTGTTGATCTTGGTGCTCTTGAATGTAGTACCATTATCAGATACAATTCATCAAGGCACTCTGATCCTATATATGATATGGTTCCTAAAATATTGGAGTACATACTGAGTTGTGACCTCTCTGAGCGTAATCACCTTTGCCCATTTGGAAAAGTAATGAGTAGCAGCTAAGATGAACTGATGAACCTAGAAGAATAAGAATTTATCAGACTCACTATGTCAGTACCCCAACACTCAAATGGCCATGAGGCCAATGTTGGATGTAGAATGTTGGGTGGTTGGTGTAGGACCACACCGTGTATTTGACATTGGTGGCATCGCCTAGCTATATCCTTGAAATCTTTGATCATCGATGGCCAATAGTATCAAAATATCTTGATCTTGGCTTTCATCTTTGGACTGGATTGGTTGCCTCCACATAATCTTAAGTGTTCCTTAGTCATGATCTTATGGGCTTTGTGCTTGTCTAAAGAACATAATGACATTGGATCAAAAGACCACCGGTATAAGCCACAATCCAAAACAGCATAGGAAAGTGCTCTTTGATTCATCTGATGGGCTTGAGACTTGTCTTGAGGTAGTTTGCCTTTATTTAGGTAATCCATGAATGGTTGCCTCCAATCTAACTCCACATCCGCTTTGGCAATGTCAACCTTCAAGAGAGTACTTTTTAGTTCAACATTAATAAGAGATAGGACTTGTCTATTTTGGACCTTTATTGATATGGACTCATCCTCCAATATGCCTACTCCTTGACAAGCTTGGCTAAAATATATGCTACAAAATTCTCTCCTCGAAGAATTTTATAAATGGTAACCCCTGGAATTTGGGACAACAAGTCTATGGTGTACCTGTGGTAGTGATGGAGCTTGGGCTTTATAACTTTAGAGGACCCAACAATTTGGTTCATAACTAGCTGAGATTCCCTGAAGATGTTGATGTTATGGATGCTTAGAGTAATGACTAACTCCAAACTCACAATCAGAGCCTCATATTCAGCTTCGTTATTGGTGCATGGATTTGACAGATGATATGAGAATCTCATCACATCACGTCCAGAGTTAAGAGAACTATTCCTACCCCTGCCTTCCATGGAATAGTAGATTGTCATTCTTCTCCTCTTTGAGAGGAAGCTGCACCATCAAAGTACATCTCCTAGTGGTGAATGCTAGTACCCCCTAAGTTTAAGATTTGTTCATCGAGGATATCATCACTAAGTAGAGAGTCAGCAGAAAGTGGGTGTGCTACTAAGAAATCTGCTAGTGCATGTCCTTTCACTGCACAGAGGGTAGGAAGGTAATGTCAAACTATAAGAGGATCATGGACCATCATGCCAACTGTCTAGATATCATCGGTTGTGTCATGAGAAACTATATTGAATTGATCCTAGAGATTAAGTTCACCTTATGAGGATGCATGTAGTGTTGTAGATTTTGGGATGCAAAGATTAAAGCTAGGCAATGCTTCTCAATGGGTGGATAATTAGCCTCGAAAGGTCGAGGTAGTAAAGTGAATTTTTCTTTTTATTTCATTAACTAAGTAGCACAAGTTTTCTAAGACACAAGCAACTACATAGATCAAAACAAACACCCATAGAGAAAATCAAAACCCTACATATGTAGAACCATCTCTCAGAAACATTGTTCCATAAGTAGCATCGGGCCATTCTTTAGTTTCTCCAATTCCCATCAACCACCATGGATCTGCCATCATTCCCCGATCTCTCCCTCTACCACAACCACAGCTTTAACCTCTGTCGCTCCTCCCACCTCCATAGCCACCACTACTCTGACCGCCACCTCCATATCCACCAGTAGCTTCAGGTCCCCCACCACCATTGCAATAACTGCCACCTTCTCCTCCATTGACATATCTAGACTAAGCCTAGCTGACAGTGATGTTCATTCCATCAAGTTTCTACCTATTCTTAGAGTTTAGAGTTAGTTTAGGGTTTAGGGTTAGATTAAAGTTTAAGTTTTAAGGTTTAAGGTTTATGGTTATAGGTTATAGGGTTTAGGGTTTACGGTTTAAGGTTTAGAATTTTAGGGTTTAGGATTTAGGGTTTAGGGTTTAGGGATTAGGGTTTGGGGTTTAGGGTTGTAGGTTTAGTTTAGGTTTAGTTTTATGGTTTAGGGTTTAGGGTTTTTTTTAATTAACTAAATCAGTAGGTTTAGGTTTATTTAGCTTATTTAGTTTATTTTTTAATAATTTGAGTTTATTTTAATTTTTTTAATTATATTTAGCCTCAGAAGGGAGTTTTGTTGACCCACGGGTTCCTTACACCTACCCTAAACACATCATGGCGGATTCACAAATAAGAATACTTTCAATATGGAAGAGATAGAATTTAAAATGGAATTTTAATTGCTAATAATTATTTTCAAACATGATTTATAATATTTCTTTAAGTAGAGCCCATTGATTAGAAGCATTGGGCGCTCTCCCTTATGATTAATAAGAATAAGGTCCTCCTGGGTAGGCCTTCTCTATAGAAAAAGGGTCTTCCCAAGTGGGTTCAAACTTGCCTCCCATCTTACGATGGGCAACAATCGGTCTCTTTAGAACAAAAAAAGCTCTCTTACTTGAAAAGCTCTAGGATGGACCAACTTGTTATGAGCTTGAATCATTTTAGATTTTTATAACTTGAGGTTTTGACATGCCTGGAGGCATCTCTCCTCCAAACCTTTGAGCTCTTCTAACCACAACTATGTGTTCTACTCTATTATGATCATGCTATGTGCCTATCCTTAGTGATGGGAGTTGATGTTCTAATGGTAGAATGGCTTCGGACCCATACACTAAGGAGAAAGAAGTAGACTTAGTTGGAGTTCTAAATGTGGTGTAGTAGGCTCACAAGGTTTCAATTAATTTCTCAACCACTATCGCTTGTTGTTGTCGAGTGTCTTCTTCAGTATTTGGATGAGAGTTTTGTTGAAGGCTTATACTAATCCATTTTCCCTCGGGTAGTTGATGGTAGAATATCTCCAATCTATGCTGTGTCTCCAGGAAAAGTTGTTGATCTCGGTGCTCTTGAATGCAGTAGCATTATCATATATAATTCATTGAGGCACTCGAAACTTATATACGACATGGTTTTTAAAAAAACTAGAGCACATGCTGAGTTGTGACCTATCTGAGCAAAATCGCCTTCGCCCATTTGGAAAAGTAGTCAGTAGCATCTAAGATGAACTGATGACCCTTGGAAGAATGAGGATCAATCATACCCACTATGTCGGAACCCCAACACTCAAATGATTATGAGGCCAATCTAGGATGTAGAATGTTAGGTGGTTGGTGTAGGACCACACTATGTATTTAACATTTGTGGCATCACGTAGTTGTTTCCATGTAATTTTTTATCATCGATGGCCAGTAGTATCCTAGTCTATTGATATTGGCTTTTATCTTTGGACCAGATTGGTTGGCTCAACATAATCCTGAGTGTACCTCGGTCACGATCTTACGGGCTTCGTGCTTGTCTAAACAACATAACCATATATGATCAAAAAACTATCGATACAAGACACCATCCACAAGAGCATAGGAAAGTGCTCTCTACTACATCTAATGGGCTTGGGACTTCTCTTGAGGTATATTTAGGTAATCCATGAATAGTTGCCTTCAATCTCTCCTTTGGCAATGACAACCTCCCCTTCAAGAGAGTACTTTTTCATGAGTTCAATATCAATAAGAGATAAGACTTGTCTATTTTGGACCTTTATTGATATGGACTCATCCTCCAAACATGTCAACTCCTTGGCATGCTTGGATAAACCCTATGCTATGGTGTTCACTCCTCAAAGAATCTTATAAATGGTAACCTATTGGATTTGGGCCTTATAACCTTATAGGATCCAACAATTTGATTGATAATTGGCTAAGAAACTCTAAAGATGTTGATGTTCTGGATGCTTAGAGTAATTTTTAGACCAAATCATAACTTCATATTTAGCTTCATTATTGGTGCAAATATTGGACAAATGATATGAGAATCTCATCACATCGTGGTCTAGAGTTAAGAGAACTATTCCTAGCCCTGCCTTTCATGGAATAGTAGATTATGGTTCTTCTCCTCTTTGAGAGGAAGCTGCACCATCAAAGTACATCTCCCAGTGGTGAATGCTTGTATTCCCCAAGTTCATGATTTGTTCATCGGGGAGATCATCACCAAGTGAAGAGTCAACAGGAAGTGGGTGTGCTGCTATGAAATTTGCTAGTGCTTGTCCTTTCACCACACAGAGGGGTAGGAAGGTAATTTCAAACTGTGAGAGGATCATGGACGTCGGTTGTGTCATGAGATACTATAGTGGATTCATCCTAGATATTAAGTACACCTTATGAGGAGGCATGTAGTGTTGTAGCTTTTAGGATGCAAAGACTAAAGGTAGGCAATGCTTCTCAATAGGTGGATAATTATCCTCAGTAGGGATTAGATGATGGCTGATGTAGTAGAGTGTGTTTTCATTCCCTTCATCATTGGCTATGGCCAACAAAGCACCAAGGCAATCATCTAACTCAGTAGTGTCAAGTATAAGCAGGGATAGGTCGCTAGAACCATCGGCCATCGTAATGCCTGATGTCTTCGAAGGGATATGAAAATTTAGATATATATCACCTTAGATATGCCAACTTCCCTTAGAATGTTCTGAGTTGAGTTAAAATTTTAGGGTGGCATTTTTAATATTGCCTTGATCTTCTCTAGATCGATTTTGATTCTCTGGTGTCGAACAACAAACCCAAGGAATTTCTTTGAAGCTACTCTGAATGCACACTTCAGGGGGTTCATTTTGAGGTTAAATTATCTTAACTATTTGAAAACTACTCTCAAGTAAAAGAGATGGTCTTCCTTTTCTCTACTTTGACCATGAGATCATCGACATAGCGCTCGACTTGATGATGAATGAGTTCATCGAAGATTCAAGTCATAGTCCGCTGGTATGTAGCACCATCATTTTTAAGGCTGAAAGACATGACCTCATAGCAATAGATTTTGATCAGGGTTCTAAAAGTAGTGTTTCTTACATCTTTAGGGGCCACCTTTAATTGGTTATAACTAGATGATCCATCCATGAAAGAGAATACTGCATGAGATGAGGCAATGTCGATAATCAGCTCCAGGATTGGTAGTGGAAATTCATCTTTTGGACACGCTTTATTTAAATCCATAGAATAGATGCATATGTGAATATGGCCATTCTTTTTCTTTACTGGATGACGCTAGCTAACCAGGTAGGGTATTTTTCTTCCCGGATGAAGCCCTCATCAATCAATTTCTTGACTTCATAAATGATCTATTGTTCTATCTCTAATCGCATGCGTCTAGGAGCTTGCTTGATAGGCTTAGCAGTAAGCTCTATTACTAGTTTATGGACCATTACATTAGGAACCAATCTAGGAATCTCTTCATAACTCCATGCAATGCAATCCCAATCCACGTCATTGATTTCAATTTCATTCAACAAATAACTGATCTATGTCAGGTGTAGATCTTCTTCAGTTCCTAAGTTGATTTCCTTGAGCTTGTCGATGGTTGATTTGATCTCTTCTTTGAACTCTGGTGGTGCATCTTTGCCTTTAAAATCATCTGGCTCATTTGAAGATTCTAAGCACAGCTCCTCATATGAGTTAATGTGATTTGAAAATAACCTATCATATTCCAAATGATTGGCAATGCCTAAGTAGTAATCATCATCATCGATTGGACCCACTGTACCGTATCCTAGTCCCAATCTTGATTAAGAGCTTTTTCATTTATTCTTCCATATTCTTTCAAAGTAGTCTGACCTATGCTTTGACCAAGTGTGTGGGATTAACCCTATCTTTGCAAAATTGTGAGCACAAGGCAAGTACCAATCAAAAGGTAATTCTATAAAATCTTTATATGAATCATCCTTGAGTTTTACATCAACTTCTTGACTTGAGGATGATGCTCTCAGATAGAACCTCTGAGTTTTCACATCTGTGGATGACTTAGGGGCTTCCTTAACTTCCAAACCCTCAACCTTTTGAGAGAAAAGTGGGGTTAGAGCTAAGGTTCCTAATTGATGACTAACTATTTCACATATAAACTTAGATACACTTATGCTTTGCTTTGGAGCCCGATCTTCATCACTATCTAGCTCAAGTGTTACCTCCAAGGGAATCTATTGCAGAGAATGCTATGCTAACCATATAAGACATATCCTATGAACTTGATTCTAGGTCTATATGGATAGCAGGTGTACTCCTGATGGCTGAGACATATATTCTATTGAGGGGCCAATAATAAGGTTTTCCACCCCTGAGACTACCTCTAAATTGGCTTCTTCCTCTACCTGGTGGAGGTCAGGTTGTCTTACCCATTTGTTTGAATGGAGTAACAAACTGTAGGTGTTATCTAATGTCAAGCTCCACTTCCTCCTCTAAGTCTATTTCTGCTCCCTTTTATTTTTTTTATTCATTTTCTCTTTTCTTTTCTTTTTCTATTTCTCTTTCTATTTCTTTTTCTTTTTCTTTTTCTTTTATTTTCAAACTTTAGCCAAGTTCACGAGAATAGACTTGTTGATTTTGAGAGAGGTGGTAAGCTGCATCCTCATATATGCCAACCTTGTAAACTATAAATGGCTTGAGATCTCCTTTGACATAGTAGACGATTCCACCTCTCACGAACTTCATACACTGATGTAGAGAGGATGGAACTATGTTGTTCTCATGTATGCATGGTCTCCCAATAAAGCATTGAAAGATGTACCTCCAATTATTTATCTCCAAGACCAACACTATGGAGCCAACTTGACCTAACTTTTAGAGTGTGATTCAATCTTCCCATCTTAGACTTAGGGAGTATTCTAGACACTAAGACTTCCCTAGTCATAAGACACTTCTAACAACTAGGTAAACACTTAACCTAAGCTTAAAGACTTAGATGGGTTAACCATAGGATTAGGTTATGGATTAGGCATTAGGATAATCAACAATTAGGTAAACACTCAATTGATTTTCTCGCAAATCAATCATATTTTCAATTATATTCACAAATTTAAATAAAATATACATTTAAATCATCAAAACGCAAGCTAAGCCAACTAAACCCAATTGGTCCACTTGACCTAAAGTGGCCAATTTGACCTATTTGAGACAAGTTCTAATTCTACCAAAATTTGATTGAACTAAGTCGATCAAAACTCCCATCATGATTGTTGATCGCCCTAGGTTGATCAATTGTCATCAACCAAGTCAACTTGGTCATTTGACCAAGTCAACCCTTAACCCATATGAACCCAAACTAGCCAAATTACAACCTAAGCCAAATCCCTTGAAACCAATGATTCATACCAAATCAAAATCAATATTTGAATATGACTTGACCTTCAATTGAGTCAAACCAAACCCAATTGGCCCTCTTGATAAGTTGACCCAAATTGACTTAAAATACCAAATTGGGTCAAATCAAAATATAAACCAAATTGATTGCAACCAATGGCTTAAGTTCATTCCAAATTGATTGTAGAACTTGACCAAAGCCATGAACCCAATTGAATCCAATTGACCTACTTAGCCCAAATTGACCTAAAGGTTCAAGTTGTCCTAAATCAAAACTAAATCTAAATTAATTAAAACCAAAGCCTACAATCATCTTCAATTGGTCAACTAAACCCAAACCAACACCTAACCCAAATTTAATTTGATCAAATTGGTCAACTTAACCCATTTGACCCAAATGAATTCAAATGAGCCAAAATCAAATCTAAGCCAAACTAAACCAAACTAATTGAACCAAAATATCCTAAATGATCATATGAACTTAACTAAATCCTTGGTTTGACCTAATTTGATCAATTGGTCAACTTGACCCAACCTAACCCAATTTGATCTAAATGAGTTAAATTGAGCAAAGCCTAACCAAAATCAAGTCCAATTGACTTGAAATTTGGGATAACCCACGTTTGGCTCATTTCAAATATAGCCAAATCAAATCCAATGCCAAATAATCATTCTACATTAGGTTAAGGGCATCACATGAGGCAAATCACCCATGTAAGTGGTCATTCCACCTTGGCCACTTGGTACTCTCCCAATGGTCCACTTAGGCACCTGGACATTGCCCTCCCAGCCCAAGGGTAGTTGGATTATGACCCATGGGAGGTGAAATCACCTCACCATCCCCATTGAAGAATTTGAAACCCATAGGACACCCATGATTCCTCTTTGGCAGCCACCTCCACACCTTCAACCAACCAAGCAGAGCCAACTCACCTCCTCCCTGCCAACCAAGACTCCGTGAGATCATTAGATGGTCACTAGAAGCCAAACCCGATCCCACCATCCAATCAAGATGAACGGGGGGTATACACCACCTCAT
This sequence comes from Cymbidium sinense, assembly GCA_021442155.1. Lineage (NCBI taxonomy): Eukaryota > Viridiplantae > Streptophyta > Magnoliopsida > Asparagales > Orchidaceae > Cymbidium > Cymbidium sinense. The sequence continues at coordinate 123,866 of JAKCPB010000436.1, read as the reverse complement.
TTTCACTCAAACACACAAAAAAATCATTCTTCGGAGCTCTAGATACTCAAGACGAGCTGCTAGAGCCATTACCTAAGTTCCCAAACCTGTTCCTCGATCAAAAAATACCATTCTCGACATTCCCATTTCTGACCTATCATACCCATTTCTCCATCAAAGTCAAATTAACTTTGCATGCACCTTCCCTATGCATCATCGATAGAATGAATCATCTCCCAAGCTTCCTGAGCACTGGAGGTGGGGCTTTGATCAAAGTCGAGCTCCAAATTGTTAGTTTGTGGCCTTCTGAGTGAACCTCAAAGTTTTGATCCAATTACTGCTTAATAGGTTTCTTCTCAACTAGATGAAGATTCCAAAATCATTTGAGCCACCAGTCTTGACCTCTAGTGAGGTATGCTTCCAAATTTGATCCTTAGGTAAAAATGGGTTGGACATTTTTGAAGAAAACTTGCATCTCATGTGATCTTGACCATTAAATCCCCTCTGATCGATGTTGTGAGGGTGTGGGATCTTTTTGGAGTTGATTTGACCTCGTAAGATCAAATCAAGTGAGCAATGGCAGACGAGTCCATTCTCCTTCACTCACGTTACATTAGATCACACACTATCCATTTTTCTTGATCAGAATGGACAATCGTGATTAGATCTGCTAGATCAATCTGATTTAATCCTACTAAGTTGTGGGATTAATCATAGCCATCCAATCTTAAATAGAAGAGAAAGCATCCACCGCCACAAAGGCACTAAGTTGGATAAGTTTTAAGTAGCCAATCCCATGGCACCATGTGGAAAGCATGCCACATCAGCGTGCCACATGGCGCCAATAGGATTAGGCTATAATTATGCATAATTAATCATTTTTAATGGGTGAAACTTCTAAAAATTATTAAAAAATCATAGAGAAATAAAAAAATGCAAATAAATACTCATTTTAAAAGTATTTCAGAGGAGACTTAATTAAAAATGATCTTATCTTATTTTGAATAGTAATTAATATTTAATTACAAAATTAATTAGCTTAATTACTCCTTAATTACCTGTGCAATTAATCCCAATTTTTGTGGGTTAATTTAATGGGATGACCTCTTCCTCCCATGATTTTCTTAGGATTTATTGCTCAATTAGAAAAATTGACTAATTAAACCTTAACTACTCTTTCAAGTTAATTAATGATTAATTAATCCCATGAATAGTAACAAATTAATTAAGTTTATTAATCATTGTTCAATAGTAAGTGAACTAAGGAATAGGGTTGGGACCCCTTTCCCTAAGTTCATTTCACCCTTTTTAAAATGAAATTAATTAAGATTTAACAAATGAATTTAATCACTTAATCAAACTGAAATCATAATCACATTAGACCTTAATTAATAAATCATGGTAGTTCTTTATGTTTTTAATAACCTAAAAGGAGTTTAATGAAATTATGGTTAGTCCACATTTGTCAAAAAAAATCATAAAGTAATTAATTAAGTCCCTTAATCTAATTAGCTAATTAATTAACCGATTAGCCCTTTCATTTCTAAGATCAATGCAAGTTTTATTTTCCATGCATATCATGCTCATAATTATTTAGTTAATTACTTTAAGGTGACATAGGTAAGGGTAATTCATCTAATTAAGGCTTCAATTTAATTAACCCATTAAGGGTTTAACTTAATCAACCCATAAAATCAACTTAATTACATTTCCTTAAATTAAATCAACTCACTAATGTGGGATGGGTTTAAAATAGCAAGTAATGATTTCTCTTCTCCTCTTTAAATAAAATCAAACCCAAAACATAATTAATAAAGAAGCTTTAGTTTGCTTTAAACAATCTTATTTAATTTGATTGTCCTTAAGAACTAGTTTTGTTGAATGAACCACATGCTTATATTTGATTGTCCTCTTTCCAATCATGTTAAATTTGGTATCTCATTTAAATTCATGCATCCATCCTTTCAAAATCAAGTAAAAGATAATGGATTTCCTTTATGTAAGCTTACATGTGTTGATTTAATTTAATATATGCATGGCTATTATCACTATTAAATCCAAATGTATTTTTTGAAAGCTTATAAAAGAATAATAATATGTGTTATGATGCAAGTTATAAATGCATAAGAAATGCATGTGCATATAGCTTAAGCATATGAATGTTGAGTTCTCTTTCCTATAGTCATGTGTTGATTTATAAAAGATTGAATGGTAATGAGTATATAGTCTGGAAATCCCAGGAACATGAGGCTTTAGCTAGCCCCAAGGAAGTCATTTGATTACCACACTTCCTTTGTTTAACAATGGGACGTACCCATTTAATTTCATTCTTATGTATTTTAACATTAGAATTTGGATAGAACTTTAATTCATATATATAAATGATTCAGTAAAAAAAATATACAATCTTTGCATGATTTTCTTTCCCGCATTTATGTATTCATCCATGTGTGTCCAAGGAAAGCAAGTATATTGTCTGGACATCCCGGGAATATGAGGCTTTAGTTTTCCCCAAGAAGGTAATTTGATTTCTTCACTTCCCTGGTTTAATAATGACAAGTACTTGCTTATATCTTTGTACATGTATATGTATATGTGATTAGTGAATGAAAATACCATTTTACATTAAAATTGCATGCATTCATAATTGACTAAGTGGTTGAATTTATTAGCAATATGATTTGGAGCTTACTTCCTATGTTCATGTATATGAATTTACATATGTTTGAATGCAAATGGGTATATAGTCCGACATCCAGAATACGAGGCTTTAGCTAGCTCCAAGGAGGTCATTTGATTACCTCACTTCCCCAGTTTAACAATGACACATGCCTATTTACTTTCATTCTTATGTCCTTTTTGTATAAGAAATTGGATAAAGTTTTAAATTAATATGTTTAAATAATTCAATCAAATAAAATATAAATTCTAAACATACACCTACATTCATCATTTAAGTGTGCTAAAATATGTTGCATGTATAGATACACTTAGGATTAAATCATATGCATGTTACATAGGATGGAAAGGAACATATTAATATATGCCATGTGGTAGTAATTGAATTAAATTAATCTTAAGATGCCTTTCATTTTTAATAGGATTATTTAAAGTCAACCTAAACTTAGGATTAAATAAATCATTTAATAAGTCATTCACGAAAGAAAACTAAATCAAATTAATATACTTTAGAAAGTGACTTAATGTAGGGATGAAATAGGGCAATCCTCTTTTCCTCTCTTTATAACACTTAGTTGCTAAGTGTAATCAAATGAAAAAAAAACACAAATTAAAATTCACAAATCAATTAAACTACTTCAGGTGAAATCAACCTTTCATGTTAAATTAAATCCTTATACACTTAGAAAATACAACACTAATGCCTAACAAGACTTACCACACAAGCCTTAATACACACATTAGAATTAAGTCACCCCTTCTTGCTCTAAGTTAGGATGGTGTATGATGTGATGTATGTTTTGTTTTATGATGTATTATCTTAGATTGGATATTAGGGTGTATGCTTCATAGACTGGATGATAGGCCAATACTATCTTAATCATATTTTCTGCAAGAGATTGTTCTTAAGGGATGCTTAAATATGAATGCTCTTTTTGTAGGTTGTTATAATCCTTAAGCAGAATCCAAGTTAGGATAGGTGGGCTTAGTTACCCATGTGTAGGGTGCTAAGTCTAAATTATAAATATAATTGCTTGGGATTATATGTATGTTTAGCTAACCTATATTTTGCAAGTGTATAGATTTGGCTTTCAAACATAAATGTAATTTTTTTAATAGGAATTAGGATTAGTGCTATGGGGGATTAGGATGAGTAGTGGCAAGAAGGCTTTGTCCTGGGGTGCCCTATGATACCTTTGAAGCAAACACCATCCAAATCAAAGAAGGAACCAAATCAGAAATGGTGATATGAAGAAAGAAGACCCCCATAACATTTAATACAATTATAGTTATTCTTTCATATTCTATAGGGTAGAGTCTGCCACCCAACTTTTCTCTTCTCGTGGTACCCAGACCTCACCGCCTAGCAATACGTAACCGAACGAAGCAATGTTTGATTTTATGTTTACATTGTGCATTAGACCATGCATTTTCATAATTTTAAATGATTGATGCTTTAATGTGTCTTGGATAACATTAGGCTATTAGGATAAAAAATAACTTTTCTACTCAACTAATCACTCATAACTAAATTTTAAACAACTCATAACCTCATCATAAAGCCTATGACATAAATAAGATAATTAAAAGATTTAGCATCCCCTTAGTTGTATGGTTGTATGTTTCACATCATGCATGCATATTCTTTCTCTATTGAACATGAAGGATCTCCATCCTTGCATGATAAAGGAATGCTCAACCTGTGAGGGCATCCTTTTGGTGGAGAGCACCTTCTTCTAGCTAATTTGACCCATAACCTATTTCATCATGCATAGGCATAAGAAATCCTAAAGCTCTCTCAAAATAATGTGTCAAAAATAAAATAAAATTTGAAAAGATTTTGCATCTATAGATTAAGTCATATGCTCATAACACTCATGCTCTAGTCTCTGTGGAGTGTGTTTAGGATTTTAGTCTCTTTCTAATTAAATAACTACTTTACACCTGCAATTCATGCACTACATGGTTTTAAAATCATAGGAGGAGTTAGTTGGCGGCCACTCCAGGTGGTTATAAGTCCAGAAGTCGCACAATTTATTCTCTCTTATGGAGGTAAATCCTTATGTCCACCTATTGCTTAGATTAGGTCATGCTTTAGCTCGTACTAAAGCTCCCTAGATTTAGGATCCAATGTAGCTATTTCCTTCGGGCTACGAGCATAAATCTTGACCTCTTAGGCATTCCCACAACCTTGTATTTGTGGATTATAAGCCTTAGTAATCTAATTAAAATTTCAGCTAAAACCATATAAATCTCCTCAACTTCAAAATTATAAAGCCCAACTATAGAATAGATTGGAATGCTCTCTAGGCTTCCTAGTATCATGAGCATTTCCTACTTATTTCATTTGGATTCCAAAAGTAATTCAACTTCTTGAACTTTCTCAATTGATTTTCCAAATACAACCAATTATTTGATAGTCTAACCTTGAAATCTTTGGAGATGATAAATCTACTTTAATCGAGAGAATTCTTATAAAATTTTATTTCCTAAGATGTAATTAACTATGAGGCTTACCTCCATAATCTTAGAACTTAATATAAACTCTACTTTATTCATCCATGTAAAGTGGGGAAAAATCTGGTACATTCAAGACATCATGCCTAAGTCCTTATTACATGATTAGTCCATTGGTGATGCCTCTATCTTGAGATAGTACATTATACCTCAATGTTACATCACCTCAAAACTATCCCCTATGATCTCATGGTGTCCCGCCACCCTACATCCAAAAAAATAAACACCATAAGGCTCCGCCTTGTTCATTAAATCCTCTCAACATCATCCTTTCTTTTGAGTTTGGAGATGTCGAAACCCAAAGTAAAGGATGGTTCTTAGACTCATAATGTTGACCATACACTGGTCAACCAAACTCGATATCTGATCTACCAACATCCATTGTAATGTAAAGAGGCATTTGTGCCGTCTCAAGAGTAAGTCTTCACAAATTTAATGTAACAAAATAAAGACCTAAACCTAAACAATAAACCTAAAAATAAAACCTAAAAAATAATTAAAAAATAAAACCTAAAGCCTAAACTAAAAAGAGCCTAAACTTAAATTAAGAACAAAATAAACCTATACCTAGACTAAATAAACTAAACTAAAATAAATAAAATTTAAACCTAAACCTAAACTAAACAATACTTAAACTTGAACCTAAACTAAATAAGAAAGGTTAAACTAAAATAAACCTAAAATAAAAACCTAAAACCTAAACCTAAATAAATAAATAAAAACCTAAATCTAAACCTAAAATAAATAATAAACCTAAACCTAAAAAATAAAATAAAAATAAAACTAACTAAAACTAAATATAAACCTAAACCTAAACCTAAAAAATAAACTAAAATAAAAAACCTAAACTAAAATAAATAAACCTAAAATAAATAAACTAAATTAAATAAATATAAAAAATAAACCTTAATAAAAATAAAAATTAAATTAAACTTAAATATAGAAAAAATAAACTAAATGAATTAAATAAACCTAAACCTACCGGTTTACTTAATTTTAAAAAAATCATAAGCACTAAACCCTAAACCATAAACCATAAACCCAAAACCCAAAAAATAAAAAAAAATAAAAAATAAAGACTAAACACTAAACCTTAAACCATAAATCTTAAACTACACCAAATCCTAAACCTAAACCTTAAACCTAAATCAAAACTATAAACCTAAATCCTAACTAAATCTAAACTAACCTACCTAAACCTCCTAAAACCCTAAACCCAAAAAAGCTAAAAACCTTAAACCTTAAACTAAACCCTAAACTAATCCTAAACCTAACCTAAACCCTAAACCCTAAAACCTAAAACCCTAAACTAAGGCCTAAACACTAAACCCTAAAATCTAAACTTAAACCTAACCCTAAACCCTAAACCCTAAACCCTAAATCCTAAACCCTAAACCTTAAAATAAATTAAACCCTAAACCCTAAATTATAAACCCTAAACCTAAACCTAAAACCTAAAAAACCTTAACCTAAACTATATAAACCTAAAATAAAAATAAAAAACCTAAACCTAAATAAAATAAAAAATAACATAAAATTAAAACATAAACTAAACACTAAACCTAAACCTAAAAATAAAATAAAATAAACTAATAAAAATATAATAAATAATAACCTAAACTAAACTAAAAAATATATAATAAACCTAAAAATAAATAACTAAATAAAATAAAAACTAAACATAAAATAAAAATGAAATAAGCCTAAAATAAAATAAAATAAAAACTAAATAAAAACCTAAACCTAAAAAATAAACCCAAAATTAAATAAAAAATAAAACCTAAACCCTAAAGTAAAAAAAACGAAACCTAAAAAATAAAAATAAAATAAACATAAACCTAAACTAAAATAAATAAACAAAACCTAAACCTAAAGTAAACTAAACCTAAACATAAACCTAAACTAAATTAAATAAAATAAATTAAAATAAACCTAATCTAAACTAAAAAATAAAACCTAAAAATTAACCTAAGAAAACCTAATACCTAAACCTAAAAAAATAAAATAAAAACCTAAACCTAAACCTAAAAATAAAAAATAAAACATTAACCTAAAAAATAAAAAAAATAAAACTCAGCTAAAACCTAAACCTAAACCTAAACCTAAAAATAAACTAAAATAAAAAATCTAAATTGAAATAAATAAAGTAAACTAAATAAAAATAAAAATTAAACATAATTTTAAAGAAAAAAATAAAATAAACTAAAATAATTAGAAAATAAGCTAAATAGAGTAAATAAACCTAAACCTACCCATTTACTTAATTAAAAAAGAAACCCCCTAAGCCCTAAGCTAACCCTAAACCCAAACTATAAAATAAAACCCTAAACCTATCTAAACCCTAAACCCTAACTCTAAACCCTAAACCCTAAACCCTAAACCTAAAACCCAAAACCCTAAACCCTAAACCCAAAAAAAACCTAAAAAAGCTAAACAAAAAAAATAAAACCTAAAATAAAATATATAAAAAAAAAATCTAAGTCTAAATAAATAAAATAAAATCTAAACTAAACTAAAACCTAAAAAAATAAAATAAAATAAACTAAAATAAAATAAATCAAACCTAAACTAAACTATAAAATAAAAGACCTAAAATAAAAACCTAAATAAAATAAAACTAGTAAAATAAAAATAAAAAAATAAAATAAAACTAAATAAACCTAAACCTAAAAAAACTAAACCTAAATATCAAATAAAATAAACCTAAACTTTAAAGTAAAACCTAAACCTAAAATAAAATAAAAATAAAATAAATTAAATCTATAAACTAAAATAAACTAAACTAAAATAAATAAAGCCTAAACCTAAAATAAACTAAGCCTAAACCTAAACCCAAACTAAATAAAATAAAATAAACAAATAAACCTAAACCATAACTAAAAAAAGATAAACCTAAAATAAACTTAAATAAAACCCAAAATTAAAGCTAAAAATAAAATAAAACCTAAAACTAAAATAAAATAAAAAGAAAACTCAAAAAAATAAACTAAACCTAAACCTAAACCTAAAAAAAAAGAAACTAAAATAAAACCTAAACTAAAATAAATTAACCTAAAATAAATAAACTAAATTAAATAAATAAATAAATATATATAAAAATAAAAAAATAAAAATAAAATAAACTAAATTAAATTAGAAATTAAATAAATAAACTTAATAAACATAAACATATTGGCTTATTTAATTAAAAAAATAAAAATAAAAACTAAAAAAGTCATAAACCCTAAATCTTAAACCCTAAACCCTTAACCATAAACCCTAAAAAACCCTAAACCCAAACCCTAAACCCTAAACCCTAAAATCCTAAACCTAAACCCTAAAAACCCTAAACCCTAAAGCTTAAGGCCAAAACCCTAAAGTAACGCTAAACCCTAAGCTAACCCTGAACCCTAAACCCTAAACTAAAAAAACCCTAAACCATAAACCCTAAACACTAAACACTAAACCCTATACCATAAATGCTAAACCTAAACCCTAAACCCAAAAACCCTAAACCCTAAAACCCTAAACACTAAACCCTAAACCCTAAACCCTAACCTAAAACCTAAAACCTAAAGCTAAACTAAATAAAATGTAAAAATAAAATAAATAAATAAAACCTAAAATCTAAATGAAATAAAATAAATAAATAAAATTAAACCTAAACCTAAAAATAAAATAAAATAAACTAGTAAAAATAAATTAAAATAAAATAAATAAAAACTTATATGAAACTAAAAACAAAAATGAAACTAAGAATAAAAAACCTAAATAAAATAAAAAATATACATAAAATAAAAATATAATAAAATAAAATAAAATTAACTAAATAAAACCTAAACCTATAAAATAAACATAAAATAAACCTAAAAAATAAATAAAATAAACCTATATAAATTAAAGAAATCCTAAACCTAAAAATAAACTAAACTAAATAAATAAAACCTAAACTAAACCTAAAATAAAATAAAATAAAGTAAAATAAACCTAAACTTAAACTAAAAAAAAATAAACCTAAAAATAAAACAAAAAATGAAAACCTAACCTAAACATAAGAAAAAATAAAATAAAAATAAAAAACCTAAACCTAAAAAAATAAAATAAAGAAAACCAAACTAAAAAAAATAAACACAAACCTAAACCTAAACTATATAAAAAAACCTAAACTAAAATAAATTAACCTAAAAATAAAATAAACTAAATAAACCTAAACCAACCATTTTACTAATTTAAAAAAATAAACCCTAAACCCTAAAAAACTCTAAACCTAAACCCTAAAAAACCTAAACCTAAACCTAAAAATAAAAATAAAACCTAAACCTAAAAAAATAAAATAAAAATATAACTAAACAAAAAAATTAACCTAATCCTAAACCTAAACCTAAACCTAAAAAAATAAACTAAAATAAACTAAATGATCTTAAACCAACTAAAACTAAATCGCTTATCTTCCCTAAAGGGATCAACTAACTAGTCCTACTATTTTAAGTTTTAGTGTCTTTTCTCATTCTCTAAAACTTAGAAAACTAGCTCTAATAAAATAACTAAAGACATTATATCCTTAATAAAATTTAACTTTCAAAAAAACCTAAACCAAATGGGTATTACCTTGACTAAAACATCACCAAAACCAAAGCTTAGTCTAGATCAAGGTGAAGGTGGACTAGATGATTATCACAAATGGTGCATCCAGGTATCTATAAACTTAAACATGTAAATGAAGGTTATTGGTGGTGGAAGAGAACCAAGATATGATGGTGGATCCCGCTAACCTGGTTCTAAACTAGAGAAACTAAAGAAAATCTATCTAAATAAATAAAGAGATATCTATTATCTAGGTTTTGATTTGCTCTATGCATGCTAATTTTTTATCTATGTTGTCTCTTGTGTCATAAAGCTTCATGTTACTTGGTTGATGAAAAAAGAAGAAATGTTGAATATGAATTTGATCTCTATTCAAAAAAAACCAAAAAACTTAAACCCTAAACTAAAACTTGAACCTTAAACCTAAAACGTAAACCCTAAACCCTAAACCCTAAACCTAAACCAAAACCCTAAACCTAAACCTAAATGTAAACCAAAACCTAAACATAAACCCTAAACCTAAACCTAAACCTAAACCCTAAACCTAAACCCTAAACCCTAAACCTTAAATAATTAAGTAATAAACTAAATGTACTAAATAAATTAAACCTGCTGATTTACATAAATTAAAAAAAAATCTTAAACCCTAAATCCTAAACCCTAAACTGTAAACCCTTAACCCTAAAACTAACCCTAAACCCTAAACCCTAAACCTAAACACTAAACAATTAATAATAATTAATGAAAACAAACTAAAATAAAAAACAAAAGTTTTACAACATCACTATCTTTTCTAAAACTAAATCAAATACTTTTCAAGACAATGGTGATTTAATAAAAGGTAATAAAATAAACATAAACCTCTAATTTTATCATTAAACTAACAATATCATTCCCATTTCTTAAGCTAATGATTAAACCATATTGATTTCTTGCTCTAGCTTAAAATTTACTAAAACCTAAATAAAAGGTTAATAAATTTTTCCAATGGTGCTATTATTTCAAAACTAAACTAATGATTTATTTAACACTAACTATTTTCACCTAATTATATCAACTAAGTATAAAATAAAGGTCATATCAAAGATTTTAAACCACTTACAATGGATAGAAATGATGCTAAATATTAATCCCTAAACCATGAAAGGATCTAACTAAAGAAAAAAACTTTGTTTAATGCAAACTTAATAAAATTTTCACTAGGTTATAAACTAAAAATGTAACACTATGATGATCCTACAAGAATATTAAATTATACATATTAAGCCTAAGAAAATTCTATAAGATAAATATTAAACCTAAACAAATATCTAAATTCTTAATTAAAAAATGCCTAAACTAAAGCTTGTTCTATTATTTAAACTCATGACTAACAAAGCTATTGATAAAGCAAACCTTAAATATATAAGTTAATGCTCCTACTTGATATTCTCAATAATAATAAAAAATATAAATGCTAACTTATTTTATCTACACTATAAAGCTAAGTTTGTTACAAAAATTTCTCACATTCCTAAGGTAATGCTAATTTCCTAGCTAATAAATTAAATGAGCTCACTTTATTTGGTAAACCAACTTACCTAAATCTTCCTCAACTGATAATACTAGATTGTCTTAATGTATTTTAACATTATGCACTAATCTTCTATGGTGGTTTTATTGAGTCTATGACTCACTAAAGTGCTAGTTCTTTTTGTACCTAAACCGAATTCTATACTTATCTATCCTATGGTGCTAACCTATCCTCTGATCCCGTGGTTTTCTCTATGGCTCATGCTTTGTGTCTCCCTCTCTTATATTACTACCAACTAAATGAATGTTTTGCCTAAACCTCAATTAGATTTAAAATGCTATACTTTGTTATTATTTATTTCTTTCATCTACCCTAAATGGTTATTTTTTCATTGCCATTGGCTCTTCTAGCTTGGCTTAGCTGGAACCTTGGTTTGATTGAGGTTTCCTTGTTGGTTCCATCTTCCCTAATTAGTTACTATGTGGTTATTATCTCCCATTCTCCTAAATTATCGCTCTTGGGATAAATTTGACTCTAGCCTTATTCCTTCATTACGCTATCCTCCCCTAAACAAACTACCATTTTTACTTGGTTATTTTGGAGATCTAGTCCTAGTTGTTCTTTTCCTCTATCCCTACCTAGCTTATAAACTGGATGTGTTAGATGTGTTGGATGGTTGGAGTGCTTTGGTCCTCCTAAACTCTGGTTATCCCTAAATATTTTCCTTTATTTTGCTTCCCTGTCAATCTCAAATGACTCCTAAACCTCATCCCTATTTTGTTGGTGGAGGATATGACTCTCTCTCTTTAAACATTGTTTACTACTAATGGCTACCTAAACCTATGCATGGCTTAATGTTGGTTGTAATTGACTACCTTTGGTATTCCCTTATTCTGATACCCTGTGATGGTGGATTTGTTTTTTTTTGCCACCTTGGTGGTAGTTTTGATGGTAACTGGTTGCCCCTTCGCCTTTCCTATGTTTTAGCTTTCCTCTCCTGTCGCTATCTCTACTATTTTATTACTAAACCCTAAACTAGTGCTCTAGATACTTTCTTCCCCAAACTAAAAATAAACCTTTATCTAAACTTCTATCTAAGCTACTATGTGCCCTAGGTTTTCTAATATACCCCTAAACCTATTTTTTAAGGACTACATCACTATGGATTACCTATGGTTGCTTATATTATAAATATGATCTTGATGTTTATATCTTCTAAACTAAAAACATGCATAAATTGTAAACACTAAAATATGCTCATATGTATTATTTCCCTGAGATAATCTAAATTGAGTACTTCTCTTTCTACTCTAAATTATTTACCTATCATTTTCATTGAGCTATAACCATTGCCTTTGTTGTACATATTTCTATAAACTTCTAATGATCTTTACTCAACCAACCCAAGTAAATTATGATATAAATCTTGCCTCTAATATCATAGTTCACTAGTCCATTTACTAAAGTTTTATTAGTCCTTTTGTCTATTTTCATTTTCTTTATGACCTCTTTATTTTCTCCATAAGATGGGGTTTAGCTTTTACCTAGTAGTAAAATTTGAGCATTACCCTTTAAGGACAATAGATCCTTTATTTTATGGTAATAAATTCTAATTTTAAAAAAAACCTAAACCCTAAAAAAATAAAACCTGATAACATCATCAAAATTCCCTAGATCTTGGAGATGAAATAATTACTAGTAATAATCATCTAAAAATTGGTAGCATTAAAAAAGTGACGGAGGTTACCTAATGTGGTGGCAAAGGGAGAGATATAATGGTGGATCCCGCTAAGACTTGGCTAAACCTAGAAACTAAAAAATGACCATCTAAATAACTAAAATAAATTTTGATTTGCCCTATCTCATTTTATCTATGTTACTTGTGTCTTAGAAAACTTGGTGTGTTACTTGGTTGATGAAATAAAAAAGAAGAAATAAGTAATTTGTTCCCTTAAAAGAAAAAACCCAAAACCCTAAACTAAAATCTAAACATACCTAAACCCCAAACCATAAAATCCTAAACCCTAAACTCTAAACCCTAAATATTAAACTTTAAACCTATAACCCTAAACCATAAATCCTAAGCCCAAGACCCTAAAACCCTTAACCATAAACCCCTAAACCCTAAACCCTATACTCTAAAACCCTAGACCCTAAACCCTAAACCCTAAAGCCTAAATTGTAAACCCTAAAGCCTAAACTCCAAACCCTAAATCTAAACTTAAAGTAACTAAATAAGTTAAGTAAACCTAAACCAAAAAGCTAACAAAACCTAAACCTAAACCTAAACCCTAAAGTAAACCTGATGTGAACATCACTAACCACGCCTCTAGATCCCAAGTGGAGGTGAAGGTGGAGGTAGACATCACAAATGGTGGTGGGCAATCAAAAAACTTGGATATGGAGGTAATAAAATAAAATGACGAGGTTAAATATGGTAAATATATAGATGATGGATCCCACTAAACCGTGTGGTTTTGATGGGAATTGGAGAACCAAGAATACCAATGACGCTAATGAACAATGACTTTATGGAGATAGTTCTTATCTGGGTTTTGTTTTGCTCTATGAGTGCTCATTTTTATCTATGTCATCACTTGTGTCTAAAAACTTGTTGTGTTACTTGGTCAATGAAATCAAAAAGAAAAATGTGAATCTAATTTATTCTCTAAAAACCAAACCCTTAAAACTAAACTAAAACCAAAACCCTAAACCTAATAAACCGAGGTGGTTCTATAAATTGGAAAATAAGATTGACCAATTATAACTATGTATTTACAAAATTCTAGCTATCTAATTTTATTTGCTCTATTATCTATGTCATAGCTTGTGTCCTAAAAACCTGTTACCTAAAATCAAAAGAAAAAATGTTAATCTAATTGTATTTATAAAAAAACATAAACCTAAACACTAAACTAAAAAACCTAAACTAAAAAACCTAAACCCTAAACCTAATTCCTAAATTAAAAAACCTAAACTAAACTAAAACCTAAAATAAAACCCTAAACTATAAACTAAACTAAACTAACTAACCCTAAACCCTAAGTAAACTAAACCCTAAACACTAAGCTCTAAACAAACCCTAAAAAACTAAGTAAACCTAAACTAACCTAAACTCTAACCCTAAACTAAACCCTAAATGCTAAACCTTAAACCATAAACCTAAAATCTAAAGACTAAATAATAAACTCTAAACTAAACCTAAAACCCTAAACCTAATCTAACCCTAAACCCTAAATCCTAAAGATAAAATAAAACCTTAAACCCTAAATAAAATAAATAAACTAAACCTAAAGTAACTAAATAAATTTAAGAAAAACCTAAACCCTAAAACCTAATAAACCTTAACCTAAACCTAAACCCTAAACCCTAAACCTTAAACCCTAAACCTTAAACCTTAAAACCCTAAACCCTAAACCCTAAAACCTAAAAGCTAAATTGTAAACCCCTAAACCCCAAACCCTAAACCCTAAATCCCAAACCCTAAACTCTAAACCCAAAGCCCTAAACTAACCGTAAACCCTAAACCCTAAATCCTAAAAACCTAAAAACCTTAAAACCAAAACCTAAACTAAATAAAACCTAAAAATAAAATAAATAAATAAACCTAAACCAAAATAAAATAAAATAGAAACATAAAATAAAACCTAAACTTAAACTTAAACTTAAACCTAAACCTAAAAAGAAAATATAATAAAAAATTAAAACTAAACTAAAATAAAATAAATAAAAACCTAAACTAAACTAAAAGTATAAACCTAAATAAAAAAAAAGCTAAACTTAAAATAAAAAAAAATAAAATAAACCTAAAATAAAATAAAATAAAAAACTAAATAAAAAACATAAACCTAAAAATAAGCCAAAAAATAAACATAAAAATAAATAAAAAATAAAACTTAACCCTAAACTAAAATATAATAAAACCTAAACCTAAAATAAAAAATAAAAATCTAAACCTAAACTAAAATAAACTAAACCAAAATAAATAAAACCTAAACCTAAACCTAAAATAACCTTAAACTAAATTAAATAAAATAAACTAAAAATAAACCTAAACCTAAACTAAAAAATAAAACCTAAAAACAACCCTAAAATAAAAAGCTAAAACCTAAACCAAAAAAAATAAAATAAAACCTTAACCTTAAAAAAAACTAAACTAAACAATAAACATAAACCTAAACCAAAACCTAAAAAATAAACTATAATAAAAAAACCTAAACTAAAATATATAAACCTAAAATAAATAAACTAAACTAAATAAAATAATAAAATAAACTAAACTAAACCCTAAACTAAACTATAAACCCTAAATCCTAAATTAAACCTAAATCTAAAAACTAAACCCTAAAACCCTAAACCCTAAACTAACCTTAAACCCTAAACCCTAAATCCTAAACCCTAAACCTAACCATAAAATCCTAAAAGACTAAACCCTAAACCCTAAACTAACCTAAACACTAAACCCTAAACCCTAAAACCCTAATGCCTAAACCCTATGCCCTAATCCCTAAACTAACCCAAAACCCTAAGCTAACCCTAAACATTAAACCCTAAACCCTAAACTCTAACCCTAAACCCTAAACCCTAAACCCTAACCCTAAACCCTAAACCCTAAAACCTTAAACCCTAAAACCCTAAACTTTAACCCTAATAACTATAAACATAACCCTAAAAACCTAAAAACCTAAACCTAAACTAAATAAAACTTAAAAATAAAATAGATAAAAAAACCTAAAGCTAAATAAAATAAAAAAAATAAACTAAAAAAATAAAATAAAAAAATAAAATAAAATAAAAACCTAAAGTTAAAAATAAATTAAATTAAAACATAAAAATAAAGATAAAATAAAATATTTAAAAATATAAACTAAACTAAAAAATAAAATAAACTTAAGAATAAAAAACTAAATAAAATAAAACAAAAATAAAAAAATAAAATAAAGCTAAAATAAAATAAAATAAAAGCTAAAATAACTTAAACTTAAAAATAAACCTAAAAAAACAAACCTATAAATAAACAAAAAATAAGACCTAAACCATAAACTGAAAAATCCTAAACCTAATATAAAATTAAATAAACAAAATAAAATAAACCTAAGCATAAACTAAAATAAATAAAACCTGAACCTAAACTTAAAAAAACTAAACCTAAACTTAAACCTAAACTAAATAAAATAAAATAAATTAAAAATAAACCTAAACCTAAAATAAAAAAAACTAAAACTTAAAAATAAACCTAAAATAAAAACCTAAAACCTAAACATAAAAAAATAAAATAAAACATAAACCTAAACCTAAAGATAAAAATTGAACCTAAACCTAAAAAATAAAATAAAAAGATAATTCAACTAAGAAATAAACCTATACCTAAAAATAAAGTAAAATAAAAAACCTAAACTAAAATAAAAAACCTAAAATAGAAAAAACCAATCTAAATAAAAAACCTAAATAAAAAAAAAAATAAAAGAAACTAAAATAAATAAATAAATAAACTAAATTAACTAAATAAACTGACCTATCGATCTAATTTTTTTCTTTAAAACCATAATCCCTAAATCCTTAACCCTAAACCCTAAAACTAACCCTAAACCCTAAAACTATAACACTAAACATACAACCCTAATCCCTAAACCCAAAAAAACCCTAAACCCTAAACATTAACCCCAATCAACCCTAAACCCTAACCCCAACACTAACCCTAAACCCTAATAAATAATTAATAACTAACTAATAAACCTAAACCCTAAACATAAAAAATAAAACTAAACCCAATAACTAAACTAATAATAACTAAACAAACTAAACTAAAGCTAATAACTAATAAATTAAAACTAAGAAACTAACTAAATAACTAATAAATAACTAATAATAACTAACTAATAACTAAATCTAATAAACCAACTATACCTATAATAAAACTAAATAAATAATAATAACTAAAACTAATAGTAAAACTAAAAAAAACTAATAAACTAAAACTAAATAACTAATAACAAATAACATTAAAGTAATAAACTAATAATAAACTAAACTAAATCAAACTAATAACTAAACTAATAATAATAAGTAAATAACCTAAAAACTAACTAAACAATAAATAAAGCCCAAATAAATAAACTAATATAATAATAAACAAATTAACTAATAATAATAATAATAAAAAAACTAACTAAACTAAGAAACTTGTAGTACCAAAGGTGTGCTATGCCACTTGTAGTCTAAAAGTAAGATTTTATGTTCAAAATAAATATTATATGTTGTAGCATAGTATAACATCGTATACATTAATATATTATTCTATGCATTTTAAATACTTATATTTTACAATCATGCAGTCGAGGCAACACTAGCATTATTTATAAAAATGTTGATTTAGACTTTAAAATGGTGGAATTTGGCCAAATTCATAATATGTAGAGCATGGCATCATAATATATTGTTCCAATCTAAAATATGTAACTGAGACGACTAAAATATATAGGTTTTTATTATTTAGACTATGATTTTTTATCTTAAGAAATCCTGTGTGATGTGATATGCAATATAATATAATATAATATGTTAGTGTATTATAATATAGGATTCCATAACATAGTGTAACATCAAGCAGAGCATACCATTGTGTATTACTACTTATTGTTTAGCATATTTTAGTTTATTATAGTATGATGTAGTAGAGTTTGTACTAGTATAATTCATAAAAATACTAATTTATAGTCGAGATGGGATTTGGCCAAATTTAAGGTAAGCTTTAGGGAACATCATTGGGGTGTGCTATGGTGTGTCATTTAATCAAAAGAATGTAATTTTGCATCCAAAATAAATGTTCATTTTTCAACCAAATTTTATAATTTTTTGCTTAAAGTGATTCATTTTAAGGTGTAATGTAAGATAATATATTATATGAAAGCATATTAAAATATAATGTACATAACAATATAACTTCACATATATATGAATGTGGTGGTGTGTTACAAAATGTTATTGTACATTTTAGTATGTTTTACTTTTGTTATAATCATTGGGTCAAAACTCACAAAATGTTAATTTGAAGGTTGAGATGGAAGAATTTGGCCAAATTCATGGCACAAAGAAGCAACACCAAAATTATGCTATTTTGTACCATTTATAATAGAAAATTAATAATTTTACATCCAAAATGAACATTATTCAATTTTAAGAAAATTTTGTCATTTGTTCCTTTTAAGTGATTCTAATGAGGTGTAATGTTAGACAATATATTATATTATCACAAATTATAATATAACATCATATATTATATTATAATATAGTGTATTAATTGACACTATAATATGTTTATGATATTGTAAAGTTAGTTTGAGCTTGCACCATCACAAAATCATAAAATGTTGATTATAATGTTAAGATGATGTAATTTGAATGAATACATTGTTAGTTTTTGGTTGAGGTATTAAAGGTGTGCATAAGAGAAGAAATAAGATTTGATGAGAATTCCATGTCAAGGACATGGAGGGAGATCCACTATGGGATCATACATGCATTAGACATGACATGTGAAGGGTCTATATGGAGGGCATAGAAAAAAAAATCTACTGGGGATATGGTTTAAATTTGATTTGATTATATGATTTATGGAAAGAAGATCCACTGGGAATAAGAATCTATAATCCATTGAGGATTAAGATCAAATCGACATTAATTTATTTTGTTTTAAATGATGTGGAGGCATATCTGCTAGAGATATGAGCTCGAGTCCATCGGAGTATATGAACCATCCAGAAGCAAGTTGTGCTATCAGAGATTGGGATTTGAGTTTGATTTCATAGATTTATTTGGGGATGTATCCGCTGGAAATAAGAGTTTGATTGGATTTCATTGATTTAGACTCTACAGGGGAGTTGGTTTAATTTAGCTCTACTAGGGAGGTTGGTTTTGAGTTTGATTTGTTTGCTTGACTTGTTTATAAATGATTTGGGGCTACACTGGGGAGAAGGGTATGATTTAACTCCACTGGGGAAAATCAGATTGGGTTTAATTTAATTTGAGTTAATGTATGGACCCCATCGGCATGGACCCACCGAGAAGGGGCTATATAAGCCTTCACCGACCAAGTTTACAAATCCAAAGATAGTCTACCTGGGGTAGAGCCAACCAAAGGGGTTGCCTTTCGATGTGCAACAGATAGAAGAAAGTCATAGTAGACTTACATCTTCCAAAAAAAGAAACAACCATTAAGGTGACCTGTTGGATGCACAATAAATCAAACCTCCTACTTAATTGAGTAAATCAGGGGACTTATGTCAACTCAAAAGTAGCCAAGATTAATTTTATCTTAATTTTATGTGATTTGATATGGTTTATTGGTTTAGTTTGATTTCAAATTGAGGGTATATCTACTGGGATGTGAGCTCAATCAAATTTGATAGATTTAATTTATGGACCAAGTGGGTGTGATGGACCCACCGAAAGGGCTATATCGACTTGTCCTATCTCATTTACAAATCCAAAGGGATAGTCTACTAGTCAGGGTAGAAAGCCTGGGGTTGCCTTCGATGCAATGGTGCTAGAAGAAGGCATAGCAGACTTACATCTTCTAAAGGTGGAACACCGGGTGACCTGGTAGCATACAACAAATCAAACCTAACTTGGGGTGACTACCGAGTGAATGCCAGGGACTTATATCAACTTAAGAGTAGTCACATACCTATGGGAGTTTTGTTGACACCGCCTAAAGATAAGATGCCCGCTTGGGAAAAGATACCCTAAGGGTGTCCTCATAATCCATAAGTGAATATATATTTTATTTATATGTTTATGTGGACCCTATTGGTGCGAGGGACCACAATGAGAAGGGCTATATCACCTTGACCTATCTTTTAGATCGACCATGGAGAATCTACACATCTAGGATGGATTCTCCAACCACAAGGGTGGTTACTAAGAAAGTGGAACTGCCTAAATGAATAGAATAAAAGTGTCTAAATGGGGTCAAAAGGATGTGATCCAAATATAGTTCCCATAGGGGAGGTGCCGGGCATTATCTTGAGCCGAAAAGAAAGCTTATAGGCCAACTAAGGAGAAAGTGCAGCAGACTTACATCTACCATGAGTGGTGTATCCCAAGGTGTGAGAACCAACCAACCTATGGTGTATCCGTCAGCATGACTGGTGTATCCATCAGCATAGTGTGAACCAACCAACCTAAGGTGTCAGTCGGTGTGCAATGATCAATATGGAAAGAAAGCATGTAGGCTTACACCTTTTCAAGTGGAACTGATCATCAAAATAGTCTATTATCGGCGGGACAGATGCTATCTGACCTAGAGTGACTATTAAGCGAGGAGCCCCGAGGAAGGACTGGACCCAGACTTGAAGCAGACATGAAGGAGCTGCTTGGGGACTTATTCTAAACCTTAAATATACTTGACCCAGTCAGATCACGAAGGCTAATCCAAGAAGAAAGCATAGCATACTCACATCCTCTTAAATGAAGCCATCATGAGGTAGCATACTGACCATGCAGTAAGGTCTACCGAACTAACTAGGCGCTCATCAATGTGTAGTGACCAAATAAAGAAGGAAAGTGTAGCAGACTTACATCCGCTAAAGCAAGAGGACCATTGGGGTGACACACTAGCAGGGTAGACGCCATCCCACCTAGAGCAACTATGAGTGTCATTAGGGGTGTTATCTTAACTCAGTGCAGCCCAAGATAAAAGATATTTGTTTATTTTATATGTTTGTGTGTAGTATGTGTTTGTGTTGTGTCGATGAAGGATAGGATGTCATTCGGGGTTCCTTACACCTACCCTAAACACATCGTGTTGATTCAAAAAGAATACTTTCAACATGGAAGAGATTGAATTCAAAATAGAATTTTCATTGATGATAATTATTTTAAACATGATTTATAATATTTCTTTAAGTAGAGCCCATTGATTGGATGCATGGGTTCTCTCCCTTATCATTAATAAGTGATAAGATCCTCCTAGGTAGGCCTTCTCTACGTAAAAAAGGGCCTTCCCAAGTGGGTTCAAACTTGCCTCCCATCTTACACGAGCAACAATCGCCTCCTTAAAATTAAAATAAGCTCTCTACTTGAAAAGCTCTTGGACCAACTTATTAGGACCTTGAATCATTTTAGCTTTGTACAACTTGAGGTTTTGACATTCTTGGAGGCATCTCTCCTCCAAACCTTCGAGCTCTTCTAACCATAACTCATGCTCGCTTCTTGTGATCTTGCTACTCATAGATATCCTTAGTGATGAGTTGAACTTTAATGGTAGAATGGCTTCGCCCATACACTAAGGAGAAAAGAGTTTTTTTTGTAAGCTCAAGTCGCTTGCTCTGTAGTTGATGGTAGAATATCTTCAATCAATGTGTCTTCTTCGCCAAAATTGTTGATCTTGGTGCTCTTGAATGCAGTACCATTATCAGATATAATTCATCAAGGCACTCTGAACCTATATATGATATGGTTCCTAAAATATTGGAGTACATATTGAGTTGTGACCTATCTGAGCAGAATCACCTTCGCCCATTTGGAAAAGTAGTCAGTAGCATCTAAGATGAACCGATGACCTAGAAGAATAAGAATTTATCAGACTCACTATGTCGGTACCCCAACACTCAAATGGCCATGAGGCCAATGTTGGATGTAGAATGTTGGGTGGTTGGTGTAGACCCATGTATTTGACATTGGTGGCATCGCCATATCCTTGAAATCTTTGATCATCGATGGCCAGTATCAAAATATCTTGATCTTGGCTTTCATCTTTGACCGGATTGTTGCCTCCACATAATCTTAAGTGTTCCTTAGTCATGATCTTATGGGCTTTGTGCTTGTCTAAAGAACATAATGACATTGGATCAAAGACCCAGATAAGCCACCATCCAAAACAGCATAGGAAAGTGCTCTTTGATTCATCTGATGGGCTTGAGACTTGTCTTGAGGTAGTTTGCCTTTATTTAGGTAATCCATGAATGGTTGCCTCCAATCTAACTCCACATCCGTTTTGGCAATGTCAACCTACCCTTCAAGAGAGTACTTTTTAGTTCAACATTAATAAGAGATAGGACTTGTCTATTTTGGACCTTTATTGATATGGACTCATCCTCTGAATATGCCTACTCCTTGACAAGCTTGGCTAAAATATATGCTACAAAATTCTCTCCTCAAAGAATTTTATAAATGGTAACCCCTGGAATTTGGGACAACAAGTCTATGGTGTACCTGTGGTAGTGATGGATCTTGGGCTTTATAACTTTAGAGGACCCAATGATTTGGTTCATAACTAGCTGAGAATCCCCAAAGATGTTGATGTTATGGATGCTTAGAGTAATGACTAACTCCAAACTCACAATCAGAGCCTCATATTCGCTTCATATTGGTGCATGGATTGACAGATGATATGAGAATCTCATCATCACGCCCGAGTTAAGAGAACTATTCCTACCCCCGCTTTCAAATAGTAGATTGTCATTCTTCTCCTCTTTGAGAGGAAGTCGCACCATCAAAGTACATCTCCCAAGTGGTGAATGCTAGTCCCCTAAGTTTAAGATTTGTTCATCGAGGATATCATCACTAAGTAGAGAGTCGAAAAAGTGGGTGTGCTACTAAGAAATGCGTGCATGTCCTTTCACCGCAGAGGGTAGGAAGGTAATGTCAAACTATAAGAGGATCATGGACCATCATGCCAACCATCTAGATATCATCGTGTCAGAAACTATATTGAATTGATCCTAGAGATTAAGTTCACCTTATGAGGATGCATGTAGTGTTGTAGATTTTGGGATGCAAAGATTAAAGCTAGGCAATGCTTCTCAATGGGTGGATAATTAGCCTCAGAAGGGAGTATACGATGGCTGAGGTAGTAAAGTGAATTTTTCTTTTTTTATTTCATTAACTAAGTAGCACCCCAAGTTTTCTAAGACACAAGCAACTACGTAGATCAAAAACAAACACCCATAGAGAAAATCAAAAACCCTACATATGTAGAACCATCTCTACTGTAAAGACATTGTTCCATAAGTAGCAGATCGGATTGGCCATTCTTTAGTTTCTCCAATTCCCATCAGAACCTCCCCCACCTCTTGAGTAGTGGATCCGCCATCATCATCTCTCCCTCACCACAACCAGCTTTAACCTCTCCGCCTCCCACCTCCATAGCCACCACTACTCTGACCACCACCTCCATATCCACCAGTAGCTTCAGGTCCCCCACCACCATTGCAATAACCGCCACCTTCTCCTCCATTGCCATATCTAGACTAGCCAGATGTGATGTTCATTCCATCAAGTTTCTACCTATTCTTAGAGTTTAGAGTTAGTTTAGGGTTTAGGGTTAGATTAAAGTTTAAGTTTTAGGGTTTAAGATTTATGGTTATAGGTTATAGGGTTTAGGATTTACGATTTAAGGTTTAGGGTTTTAGGGTTTAGGGTTTGGGTTTGGGGGTTTGTGGATTAGGGTTTGGGGGTTTAGGTTGCAGGTTTAGGGTTTAGGTTTTTTTAATTAACTAAATCAAGAGTTTAGGTTTATTTAGCTTATTTAGTTTATTTTTTAATAATTTGAGTTAATTTTATTTTATTTAATTATATTTAGCCTCATAAGGGAGTTTTGTTGACCCTCAGGTTCCTTACACCTACCCTAAACACATCATGGCGGATTCACAAATAAGAATACTTTCAATATGGAAGAGATCAAATTCAAAATGGAATTTTAATTGATAATAATTATTTTCAAACATGATTTATAATATTTCTTTAAGTAGAGCCCATTGATTAGAAGCATTGGGTGCTCTCCCTTATGATTAATAAGATAATCCCTCCTGGTAGGCCTTCTCTATAGAAAAAGGGTCTTCCCAAGTGGGTTCAACTTGCCTCCCATCTTACGATGGGCAACAATCGCCTCTTTAGAACAAAAAAGCTCTCTTACTTGAAAAGCTCTAGATGGACCAACTTGTTATAGCTTGAATCATTTAGATTTTTACAACTTGAGGTTTTGACATGCCTGTAGGCATCTCTCCTCCAAACCTTTGAGCTCTTCTAACCATAACTATGTGTTCTACTCTATTATGATAATGCTATCGACAGCTATCCTTAGTGATGGGAGTTGATGTTCTAATGGTAGAATGGCTTCGGACCCATACACTAAGGAGAAAGAAGTAGACTTAGTTGGAGTTCTAAATGTGGTGTAGTAGGCTCACAAGGTTTCAATTAATTTCTCAACCACTATCACTTGTTGAGTGTCTTCTTCTGTATTTGGATGAGAGTTTTGTTGAAGGCTTATACTAATTCATTTTTCCTCGGGTAGTTGATGGTAGAATATCTCCAATCTATGTGTCTCGAGGAAAAGTTGTTGATCGGTGCTCTTGAATGCTACCATTTATCATATATAATTCATTGAGGCACTCAAACTTATATCGATATGGTTCTTAAAAAACTAGAGCACATCTTTGAGGTGACCTATCAGCAAAATCGCGCCCATTTGGAAAAGTAGTAGTAGCATCTAAGATGACCCTTGGAATGAGGATCAATCATACCCACTATGTCAACCTCAAATGATTATGAGGCCAATCTAGGATGTAGAATGTTAGGTGGTTGGTGTAGGACCACACTATGTATTTAACATTTGTGGCATCACGTAGTTGTTTCCATGTAATTTTTTATCATCGATGGCTAGTAGTATCCTAGTCTCTTGATATTGGCTTTCATCTTTGGACCGGATTGGTTGGCTCCCCATAATCCTGAGTGTACCTCATCCGCGATCTTACATGCTTGTCTAAACAACATAACCATATATGATCAAAACTATACAAGACACCATCCACAAGAGCATAGGAAAGTGCTCTCTACTACATCTAATGGGCTTGGGACTTCTCTTGAGGTAGTTTGCCTTTATTTAGGTAATCCATGAATAGTTGCCTTCAATCTCTCTCCTCGTCCTTTTTGGCAATGACAACCTCCCCTTCAAGAGAGTACTTTTTCATGAGTTCAATATCAATAAGAGATAAGACTTGTCTATTTTGGACCTTTATTGATATGGACTCATCCTCCAACATGTCAACTCCTTTGGCGATAAAATATGCTATGGTGTTCACTCCTCGAGGAATCTTATAAATGGTAACCTATTAGTTTGGGGCTTTTATAACCTTATAGGATCCAACAATTTGGTTGATAATTGGCTAAGAAACTCTAAAGATGTTGATGTTCTGGATGCTTAGAGTAATGGCTAAATTTAGACCAGCAATCATAACTTCATATTTAGCTTCATTATTGGTGCAAATATTGGACAAATGATATGAGAATCTCATCACATCGTGGTCTAGAGTTAAGAGAACTATTCCTAGCCCTACCTTTCATGGAATAGTAGTGTGGTTCTTCTCCTCTTTGAGAGGAAGTGCACCATCAAAGTACATCTCCCGGTGAATGCTAGTATCCCCAGTTCATGATTTGTTCATGGAGATCATCACCAAGTGGAGGTCAGGAAGTGGGTGTCTTTCTAAAATTTGCTAGTGCTTGTCCTTTCACCACGAGGGTGGAAGGTAATTTCAAGCTGAGAGGATCATGGGCGTCGTGTCATGAGATACTATAGTGGATTGATCCTTGAGATATTAAGTACACCTTATGAGGAAGCATGTAGTGTTGTAGCTTTTGGGATGCAAAGATTAAAGGTAGGCAATGCTTCTCAATAGGTGGATAATTATCCTCAGTAGGGATTAGATGATGGCTGACGTAGTAGAGTGTGTTTTCATTCCCTTCATCATTGGCTTTGGCCAACAAAGCACCAAGGCAATCATCTAACTCAGTAGTGTCAAGTATAAGCAGCTTGCCCGGGATAGGGGCTGCTAGAACCATCAGCGTCATGGGGTGTCACGATGTCTTGAAGGATAGAATTTAGATATATATCACCTTAGATATGCCAACTTCCTTAGAATGTTGAGTTAGTTAAAGTTAAAATTTAGGGGCATTTTAATATGCCTTGATCTTCTCTAGATCAATTTTGATTCTGTGGCAACAAACCAAGGAATTTCTTTCTACTACACAGTTCATTTTGAGGTTAAATTATCTTAACTATTTGAAAACTACTCTCAAGAAAGAGATGGTCTTCCTTTTCTCTACTTTTGACCATGAGATCATCGAGCTCGACTTGATGATGAATGAGTTCATCAAGATTCAAGTCATAGTCTTGGTATGTAGCACCATCATTTTTAAGGCTGAAAGACATGACCTCATAGCAATAGATTTTGATCGGGTTCTAAAAGTAGTGTTTCTTACATCTTTAGGGGCCACCTTTATTTGGTTTATCTAGATGAGCCATCCATGAAAGAGAATACATGAGATGAGGCAATGTCGATAATGATCTAGGATTGGTAGTGAAAATTCATCTTTTGGACATGCTTTATTTAAATCCATAGATGCATATGTGAATATGGCCATTCTTTTCTTTCTTGGATGACTAGCTAACCGTAGGGTATTTTTCTTCCGGATGAAGCCCTCATCAATCAATTTCTTGACTTCATAAATGATCTATTGTATCTCTAATGCATGTCTAGGAGCTTGCTTGATAGGCAGGGTTAAGCTCTATTACTAGTTTATGGACCATTACATTAGGAACCAATCTAGAATCTCTTCATAACTCCATGCAATGCAACAAACTCAATCAATAGCCTAACTAGTCATTGATTTCAATTTCATTCAAATAAGATCTATGTCGGTGTAGATCTTCTTGAGTTCTAAGTTGATTTCCTTGAGCTTGTCGATGGTTGACTTGATCTCTTCTTTTTTTGACTTCATCTTTGATCATTTGAAGATTCTAAACTCTCCTCATATGAGTTAATGTGATTTGAAAATAACCTATCATATTCCAAATGATTGGCAATGCCTAAGTAGTAATCATCATCATCGATTGGACCCAGCTATCTCATCCAGTCCCAATCTTGAGAGCTTTTCATTTATTCTTCCATATTCTTTCAAAGTAGTGACCTATGCTTTGACCAAGTGTGTGGGATTAACCCTATCTTTGCAAAATTGTGAACACAAGGCAAGTACCAATCAAAAGGTAATTCTATAAAATCTTTATATGAATCATCCTTGAGTTCTACATCAACTTCTTGACTTGAGGATGATGCTCTGATAGAACCTCGAGTCTCACATGTGGATGACTTAGGGGCTTCCTTAACAAAACCCTCAACCTTTTGAGAGGAAAAGTGGGTTTTAATTCAACTATTTCACATATAAACTTGGATGCTTTGCTTTGGAGCCGATCTTCATCACTATCTAGCTCAAGTGTTACCTCCAAGGGAATCTCTCGAGAAGAGCTAATTTATGCTAACCATATAAGACTCATCCTATGAACTTGATTCTAGGTCTATATGGATAGTGTGTACTCTGATGGTGGGACATATATTCTATTGAGGGGCCAATAATAGGTTTTCCACATACCTCTAAATTGGCTTCTTCCTCTACACGGTGGAGGTCGGTCATCTTACCCATTTGTTTGAATGGAGTAACAAAGCTAGGTGTTATCTAATGTCAAGCTCCACTTCCTCCTCTAAGTCTATTTATTCATTTTTCTCTTTTCTTTTCTTTTTCTATTTCTCTTTCTTTTCTTTTTCTTTTCTTTTCTTTTATTTTCAAACTTTAGTAAGTTCAGAATAGACTTGTTGATTTTGAGAGGTGGTAAGCTGCATCCTCATATATGCTTGTAAAATAAATGGCTTGAGATCTCCTTTGACATAGTAGGCGATTCCACCTCTCGAACTTACATGTAGAGAGGATGGAACTATGTTGTTCTCATGTATGCATGGTCTCCCAATAAAGCATTGAAAGATGTACCTCCAATTATTTATCTCCAAGGCAACACTATGGAGCCTAAGGCCTATTGACCTAACTTTTAGAGTGTGGATTCAATCTTCCCATCTTAGACTTAGGAGTATTCTAGACACTAAGACTTCCCTAGTCATAAGACACTTCTAACAATTAGGTAAACACTTAACCTAAGCTTAAAGACTTAGATGGGTTAACCATAGGATTAGGTTATGGATTAGGCATTAGGATAATCAACAATTATACACTCAATTGATTTTCACCAAATCAATCACTTATTTTCAATTATTCACAAATTTAAAAATATACATTTAAATCATCAAACCCAAGCTAAGCCACTAAACCCAATTGGTCCACTTGACAAAATTTTTATTTGAGACAAGTTCTAATTCTACCATATTGAACTCGATCAAAACTCCCATCATGATTGTTGATCCCTAGGTTGATCAATTGTCATAAATTGGTCAAACCAAGTCAACATCATTTGACCAAATTATTTAACCCATATGAACAAACTATACATCATCAAAACCAATGATTCATACCAAATCAAAATCAATATTTGAATATGACTTGACCTTCAATTTGATCAAACCAAACCCAATTGGCCCTCTTATTTGATTAAAATTGACTTAAAATACCAAATTGGGTCAAATCAAAATATAAACCAAATTGATTGCAACCAATGGCTTGTTCATTTTGATTGATTGTAGAACTTGACCCAAAAGATTATTGAATCCAATTGACCTACTTATTTAAATTGACCTAAAGGTTCAAGTTATCCTAAATCAAAACTAAATCTATTTAAAACCAAAGCCTACAATCATCTTCAATTGGACTAAACCCAAACCAACCTAACTTTAAGCCAATTTTATTGATCAAATTGGTCAACAACCCATTTGACCCAAATGAATTCAAATGAGCCAAAATCAAATCTAAGCCAAACTAAAACCAAACTAATTGAACCAATATCCTTGATCATATGAACTTAACTATCTTGGTTTGACCTAATTTGATCAATTGGTCAACAACCCAACAATTTGATCTAAATGAGTTAAATTGAGCAAACTAAAATCAATCCAATTGACTTGAAATTTGGGCTAACCCACGTTTGGCTCATTTCAAATATAGACAAATCAAATCCAATGCCAAATAATCATTCTACATTAGGTTAAGGGCATCACATGAGGCAAATCACCCATGTAAGTGGTCATTCCAATTCTTGGCCACTTGGTACTCTCCCAATGGTCCACTTAGGCACCTAGGACATTGCCCAACCTAGCCCAAGGGGTAGTTGGATTGGCCATGACCCATGGGAGGTGAAATCACCTCTCCATCCCCATTGAAGAATTTGAAACCCATAGGACACCCATGATTCCTCTTTGGCCACCTCCACCTTCAACCAACCAAGCAGCCAACTCACCTCCTCACAGTGACTCAGGAGAGATCCTTTGGATGGTCACTAGAAGCCAAACCCATCCCATAAGATGAAGGTATACACCACCTCATTTCCACTCAAACACACAAAAAATCATTCTTCCTAGATACTCAAGAGCTGCTGGAGCCATTCCTAAGCTCCCAAACATTCCTCGATCAAAAAAAATACCATTCGACATTCCCATTTTGACCTAACATACCCATTTCTCCATCAAACTCAAATTAACTTTGCATGCACCTTCCTATGCCTCATCGAGCGAATGAATCATCTCCCAAGCTTCGAGCACGGTGGGACTTTGATCAAGTCAGCTCCAAATTGTTAGTTTGTGGCCTTCAGTGAACCTCAAAGTTTTGATCCAATTGCTTAATGGGCTTCTCAACTAGATGAAGCTTCCTTAATCATTTGAGCCACCGGTCTTGAGCTTTGGTGAGGTATGCTTCCAAATTTGATCCTTAGGTAAAAATGGGTTGGACCTTTTTGAAGAAAACTTGCATCTCATGTGATCTTGACCATTGGATCCCCTCGATGATGTTGGAGGATCTTTTGGAGTTGATTTGACTTCGGTAAGATCAAATCAAGTGAGCAATGAGACTCCATTCTCCTTCACTGTGACATTAGATCACACACATCCATTTTCTTGATCGAATGGACAATGATTAGATACGCTAGATCAATCGATTTAATCCTATTAAGTTGTGGGATTAATCAGCCATCAATCTTAAATTAGACGAAAGGTAGAAAGCGCACCACAAAGGCACTAAGTTGGATAAGTTTTAAGTAGCCAATCCCATGGCACCATGTGCGTACCACATGTGCCATGGCTAATAGGATTTAATTATTGATAATTAATCATTTTTAATGGGTGAAACTTCTAAAAATTATTAAAAAATCATAGAGAAATAAAACAATGCAAATAAATACTCATTTTAAAAGTATTTCAGAGGAAAATTAATTAAAAATGATCTTATCTAATTTTGAATAGTAATTAATATTTAATTACAAAATTAATTAGCTTAATTACTCCTTAATTACAATTAATCCCAATTTTGTGGGTTAATTTAATGGGATGACCTCTTCCTCCCATGATTTTCTTAGGATTTATTGCTCAATTAGAAAATTGACTAATTAAACCTTAACTACTCTTTTAAGTTAATTAATGATTAATTAATCCCATGAATAGTAACAAATTAATTAAGTTTATTAATCATTGTTCAATAGTAAGTGAACTAAGGAATAGGGTTGGGACCCCTTTCCCTAAGTTCATTTCACCCTTTTTTAAAATGAAATTAATTAAGATTTAACAAATTAATTAAATCACTTAATCAAATTGAAATCATAATCACATTAGACCTTAATTAATTAAATCATGCGGTAGTTCTTTATGTTTTTAATAACCTAAAGGAGTTTAATGAAATTATGGTTAGTCCACATTTGAAAATCATAAAGTAATTAATTAAGTCCCTTAATCTAATTATTAATCATTATGCATTTGGGCCTTTTATTTCCTAAGATCAGCAAGTTTATTTTCCATGCATATCATGTCATAATTATTTAGTTAATTACTTTAAGGTGACATAGGTAAGGGTAATTAATTCATCTAATTAAGGTTCAATTTAATTAACCCATTAAGGGTTTAATCAACCCATAAAATCAACTTAATTACATTTCCTTAAATTAAATCAAATCACTAATGTGGGATGGGTTTAAAATAGCAAGTAATGATTTCTCTTCTCCTCTTTAAATAAAATCAAATCCAAAACTTAATTAATAAAGAAGCTTTGGTTTGCTTTAAACAATCTTATTTAATTTGATTGTCCTTAAGAACTAGTTTGGTTGAATGAATCACATGCTTATATTTGATTGTCTCTCTTTCCAATCATGTTGGTATGTCATTTGAATTCATGCATCCATCTTTTCAAAATCAAGTAAAATAATGGATTTCCTTTATGTAAGCTTACATGTGTTGATTTAATTTAATATATGGCTATTATCACTATTAAATCCAAATGTATTTTTTTGAAAAGCTTATAAATGAATAATAATATGTGTTATGATGAGTTATAAATACATAAGAAATGCATGTAGCTTAAGCATATGAATGTTGAGTTCTCTTTCCTATATTCATGTGTTGATTTATATAAGATTGAATGGTAATGGGTATATAGTCTACATCCGGAACATGAGGCTTTTAGCCCCAAGGAGGTCATTTGATTACCTCACTTCCTTTGTTTAACAATGATTACCCATTTAATTTCATTCTTATGTATTTAACATTAGAATTTGGATAGAACTTTAATTCATATATATAAATGATTCAATCAAAAAAATATACAATCTTTGCATGATTTTCTTTCCCATTTATGTATACATCCATGTGTGTCCAAGGAAAGCAAGTATATTACGGACATCCAGGAATATGAGGCTTTAGTTAGCCCCAAGAGGTCATTTGATTACCTTCACTTCTGGTTTAATGTGACTTGCTTATATCTTTGTACATGTATATGTATATGTGATTAGTGAATGAAAATCCCATTTTACATTAAAATTGCATGCATTCATAATTGACTAAGTGGTTGAATTAATTAGCATATATGATTTGGAGCTTACTTCTATGTTCATGTATATGAATTTACATATGTTTGAATGCAAATGGGTATATAGTCTAGACATCCAGAATAGGCTTTAGCTAGCTCAAGGAGGTCATTTGATTACCTCACTTCCACTTACACATATATTTTAATTTCTTATGTCCTTTTTGTATAAGAAATTTGGATAAAGTTTTAAATTAATATGTTTAAATAATTCAATCAAATAAAATATAAATTCTAAACATACACACACATTCATCATTTAAGTGTGCTAACATATGTTGCATGCATAGAGACACTTAGGATTAAATCATATGCATGCTACATGTGATGGAAAGGAATGATTTAATATATATGTCAGTAATTGAATTAAATTAATCTTAAGATGCCTTTCATTTTGAATAGGATTATTTAAAGTGAACCTAAACTTATGATTAAATAAATCATTTAATAAGTCATTCACTAAAGAGAACTAAATCAAATTAATATACTTTAGAAAGTGACTTAATGTAGGGATGAAAAGAGCAATCCTCTTTCCTCTCTTTATAACACTTAGTTGCTAAGTGTAATCAAATGAAAAAACACAAATTAAAATTCTCAAATCAATTAAACTACTTGTGAAATCAACCTTTCATGTTAAATTGAATCCTTCTACACTTAGAAAATACAACACTAATGCTAACAAGACTTACCACACAAGCCTTAATACACACATTAGAATTAAGTCACCACTTCTAAGTTAGGATGGTGTATGATGTGATGTATGTTTTGTTTTTTGATGTATTATTTTAGATTGGATGTTAGGGTGTATGCTTCATAGGTAGATGATAGGCCAATATTATCTTAATCATATAGAGATTATGCTTAAGGGATGCTTAAAATAAATGTATGCTCTTTTGTTTGTTATAATCCTTAAGCATAATCCAAGTTAGGACAGGTGGGATTAGTTACCCATGTGTAGGGTGCTAAGTCTAAATTATAAATACAATTGCTTGGGATTATATGTATGTTTAGCTAACCTCTATTTTTGCAAGTATAGATTTACTTTTCACATAAATGTAATTTTTTAATAGGAATTAGGATTAGTGCTATGGGGGATTAGGATGAGTAGTGGCAGAAGGCTTTGTCTGGGGTGCCTATGATACCTTTGAAGCAAGCACCATCAAATCAAAGAAGGAACCAAATCAAAATGGTGATATGAAGAAAGAAGACCCCATAGCATTTAATACAATTATAATTATTCTTTCATATTCTAGGTTGTATAAAGGGTAGAGCTTCATACCCATCTTTTCTCTTCGGTTATGCGATGTACGACCGGCCTTTTATTCTTTTATGATAGTTTATATAATTGTCTGATGTTATGTTTACATTGTGCATTAGGATGGCATGCTTTTCAATTTCTTAAATGATTGATGCTTTAATGTGTGTGATATGATTAGGCTCTTAGGATAAAATAACTTTTACTCAACTAATCACTCATAACTAAATTTTAAACAACTCATAACCTCATCATAAAGCCTAAGACATAAATAAGATAATTAAAGATTTAGCATCCCTTAGTTGTATGGTTGTATGTTTCACATCATGCATGCATATTCTTTCTCTCTTGAACATGAAGGATCTCCCTTGCATGATAAAGGAATGCTTGACTTGAGGGCATCCCTTGGTGGAGAACACCTTCTTCTAGCTGATTTGACCCATAACCTATTTCATCATGCATTTAGGCATAAGAAATCCTAAAGCTCTCTCAAAATAATGTGTAAAATAAAAAATTTGAAAGATTTTGCATCTATAGATTAAGTCATATGCTCACTCATGCTCTAGTCTCTTAGGGAGTGTGTTTGGGACTTTAGTCTCTTTCTAATTAAATAACTACCTAGTTACCTTGCAATTCATAAAGGACTACATGGTTTTAAAATCATGGGAGTTAGTTGGCCACTCGGTGGTTATAAGTCAGTGGACAATTTATTTATGGAGGTAAACCCTTATGTCCACTATTTAGATTTAGGTCATGCTTTAGCTCGTACTAAAGCTCCCTAGATTTAGGATCCAATGTTGCTATTTCCTTCGGGCTATGAGCATAAATCCTCACCTCTTAGGCATTCCCACAACCTTGTGTTGGTGGATTATAAGCCTTAGTAATCTAATTAAATTTCAACTCCATATAAATCTCCTCAACTTCAAAATTATAAAGCCCAATAGAATAGATTGGAATGCTCTAGGCTTCCTAGTATCATGAGCATTTCCTACTTATTTCATTTGGATTCCAAAATAATTCTTCTCTTGAACTTTCCCAATTGATTTTCCAAATACAACCAATCTTTGATAGTCCCTTGAAATCTTTGGAGATGATAATTATCTACTTTAATCGAGAATTCTTAGAAATTTTATTTCCTAAGATGTAATTAACTATGAGGCTTACCTCCATAGGAACTTAGGAACTTGGTTTAATATAAACTCTACTTTATTCATCCATGTAAAGTAAGGGAAAAATCTTTGTACATTGAAGAGATCATGCAGAGTCCTTATTACATGATTAGGTCCATTGTAGGGTGATGCCTCTATCTTTGAGATAGTACATCATACCTCAATGTTGTACGATCACCTCAAAACTACCCCTATGATCTGCATGGTGTCCACCCATACATCAAAATAAACACCACAAGGCCCTCGCCTTGTTCATTGAATCCTCTCAACATCATCCTTTTTTTTTGAGTTTGGAGATGTCGATCCTAAGTAGGCAAGGTTCTTAGACTCATAATGTTTGATACACAGGTCAACTCTGGATATATGTCTGCCAACATCCATTGTAATGTAAAAGAGGCATTTGTGCCATTAGTCCCACAGTAAGTCTTCATTTGAATGTAACTAAAAGACCTCCTAAAAAATAAAAAATAACCAAAAATAATTAAAATAAAACCTAAATACTAAACTAAACTTAAATTAAGACAAATAAACCTATAGACTTATAAACTAAAATAAATAAAATTTAAACTAACTAAACTACATCTTAAGACTAAACTTAAACTTGAACCTAAACTAAAATAAAATAAATTAAACTAAAATAAACCTAAAATAAAAACCTAAAACCTAAACCTAAATAAATAAATAAAAACCTAAATCTAAACCTAAAAATAAATAATAAAACCTAAACCTAAAATATAAAATAAAAATAAAACTGAACTAAAAACTAAATATAAACCTAAACCTAAACCTAAAAAATAAACTAAAATAAAAAACCTAAACTAAAATAAATAAACCTAAAATAAATAAACTAAATTAAATAAATATAAAAATAAACCTAAATAAAAATAAAATTAAATTAAACTTAAATGAAAAAATAAACTAAATGAATTAAATAAACCTAAACCTGGTTACTTAATTTTAAAAAATCATACACTAAACCATAAACCATAAAACTAAACCCAAAAAAAAAAAAAAAAAATAAAAAATAAAGACTAAACACTAAACCTTAAACCATAAATCTTAAAACCTACACCCAAATCCCTAAACCTTAAACCTTAAACCCTAAACTGTAAACCATAAACCCTAAATCCTAACCTTAAACTAACTAACCTACTAAACCAAATTTAAAACCCTAAACCCAAAAAGCCAAAACCTTAAACCTTAAACTTAAACCCTAAACTAACTAAACCTGCTAACCTAAACCCTAAACCCTAAAACCTAAAACCCTAAACCAAGTGCCTAAACCCTAAACCCTAAAATCTAAACCTTAAACCCTAACCCTAACCCCTAAACCCTAAACCCTAAATCCTAAATCTAAACCTTAAAACCTAACTAAAACCTCCTAAATTATAAACCCTAAACCCTAAACCCTAAAAACCTAAAAACCTTAACCTAAACTATATAAATCCTAAAATAAAAAATAAAAAAACCTAAACCTAAATAAAATAAAAAATAAAATAAAATTAAAACATAAACTAAACACTAAACCTAAACCTAAAAATAAAATAAAATAAACTAATAAAAATATAATAAATAATAACCTAAACTAAACTAAAAAATATATAATAAACCTAAAATAAATAACTAAATAAAATAAAACTAAACATAAAATAAAAATGAAATAAGCCTAAAATAAAATAAAATAAAAACTAAATAAAAACCTAAACATAAAAATAAAACCTAAAATTAAATAAAAAATAAAACCTAAACCCTAAAGTAAAAAAAAAAGTAAACCTAAAATAAAAATAAAATAAACATAAACCTAAACTAAAATAAATAAAACACAAACCTAAACCTAAAGTAAACTAAACCTAAACATAAACCTAAACTAAATTAAATAAAATAAATTAAAAAATAAACCCAATCTAAACTAAAAATAAAATCTAAAATTAACCTAAAATAAAACCTAAAACCTAAACCTAAAAATAAAATAAAATGTAAACCTAAACCTAAAAATAAAAAAT
Source organism: Cymbidium sinense (assembly GCA_021442155.1). NCBI lineage: Eukaryota > Viridiplantae > Streptophyta > Magnoliopsida > Asparagales > Orchidaceae > Cymbidium > Cymbidium sinense. Next base: position 87,350 of record JAKCPB010000436.1, on the reverse strand, counting down.
AAAACATTAACCTAAAAAATAAAAAATAAAAACTCAACTAAAACCTAAACCTAAACCTAAACCTAAAATAAACTAAAATAAAAATCTAAATTGAAATAAAGTAAACTAAATAAAAAATAAAATTAAACATAATTTTAAAGAAAAAAATAAAATAAACTAAAATAATTAAAAAATAAGCTAAATAAAGTAAATAAACCTAAACCTACCCATTTACTTAATTAAAAAAGAAACCCCCTAAGCCCTAAGCTAACCCTAAACCCTAAACTATAAAAACCCAAAACCCTAAAGCCTAAAGCCTAAACCCTAAACCCTAACTCTAAACCCTAAACCCTAAAACCCTAAACCTAAAACCCTAAACCCTAAACCCTAAACCCAAAAAACCTAAAAAGCTAAACAAAAAAAATAAAACCTAAAAATAAAATATATAAAAAAAAAATCTAAGTCTAAATAAAATAAAATAAAAATCTAAACTAAAACGAAAACCTAAACGTAAAAATAAAATAAAATAAACTAAAATAAAATAAATCAAAACCTAAACTAAACTATAAAATAAAACAGACCTAAAAATAAAAAACCTAAATAAAATAAAAACTAAATGTAAAATAAAAATAAAAAAATAAAATAAAAACTAAATAGAAACCTAAACCTAAAAACTAAACCTAAATATCAAATAAAAATAAAACCTAAACTCTAAAGTAAAAAAACCTAAACCTAAAATAAAAATAATAGAAATAAAATAAATTAAATCTAGACATAAACTAAAATAAACTAAACTAAAATAAATAAAGCCTAAACCTAAAATAAACTAAGCCCAAACCTAAACCCAAACTAAATAAAATAAAATAAACACAAAATAAACCTAAACCATAACTAAAAGATAAAACCTAGAAGTAAACTTAAATAAAAACCCAAAATTGAAAGCTAAAAAAATAAAATAAAAACCTAAAACTTAAAATAAAATAAAAAGAAAACTCAACTAAAAAATAAACTAAAACCTAAACCTAAACCTAAAAAAGAAACTAAAATAAAAAACCTAAACTAAAATAAATTAACCTAAAATAAATAAACTAAATTAAATAAATAAATAAATATATATGTACCTAAATAAAAATAAAAAATAAAATAAACTAAATTAAATTAGAAATTAAATAAATAAACTTAATAAACATAAACATATTGGCTTATTTAATTAAAAAAATAAAAATAAAAAATAAAAAAGTCATAAACCCTAAATCTTAAACCCTAAACCCTTAACCATAAACCCTAAAAAACCCTAAACCCAAACCCTAAACCCTAAACCCAAAAATCATAAACCTAAAACCCTAAACCCTAAACCCTAATCCCTAAATCATAAACCCTAACCCCAAACCCTAAACACTAAAACCTAAATCCCAAACCTAAAATTAAAGTAACTAAATAAATTAAAAAATTAAACCTAAACCTTAAAACCTAATAAACCTAAACATAAACCTTAAGAATGGGCAGAACCTTGATGGCGAACGCCACTAACCGGCTTAGTCTAGATCTAGCAGGGAGGTAGAGAGGCACCTATTATCTTAGTGGTGGTGGGGATCCGAGGTGCCGGTGGATATGGAGGTGGTGGCTGAGCAAGGTGGTTATGGAGGGAGGAGTGAGGAGGTTACACCTGGGTGGTGGAGGGAGAGATCGGGATATGGAGGATCCTGCTACTGAGAGGCTGGTGGTTATGATGGGAACTAGAGAAACCAAGAACTCGATCTGACCGCTAGGAACTGTCTTTATAGTGGACTGGGGTTTTCACTTGCTCAATGCATGCTCATTTATTATCTATGTCCTCACTTGTGTCTTAGAAAACTTGGTGTGTTACTTGGTTGATGAAATTGAAAAGAAGAAATATTGAATCTGAATTTGTTCTCTATTAAAAATAAACCAAAAACCCTAAACCATAAACAAAAATCTGAACACTAAACCTAAAACTTAAACCCTCCTTAAACCATAAACCCTAAATCCTAAAAACCCTAAACCCTAAACCCTAAACCCTAAAACCCTAAACCCTAAACCATAAACTGTAAAACCTTGACCTTAAAACCCCAAAAAGCCCCTAAACCCTAAACTAACCCTAAACACTAAACCCTAAAAAGCTAATAAGCTAAACCTAAACAAAATAAAACTTAAAATAAAATAAATAAATAAACCTAAACCAAAAAATAAAATAAATGAAATAAAATAAAAACATAAACTAAAACCTAAACCTTAACCTAAAAGAAAAAATAAAATAAATAATAAAAAAACTAAAATAAAATAAATAAAACCTAAACTAAACTAAAACATAAAAACCTAAATAAATTAAAACTAAACCTAAAATAAAACTAAAATAAACCTAAAATAAAATAAAATAAAACTATAAAAAACTTAATGCTAAAAAATAAACCAAAAATAAAACATAAAATAAAAATTAATTAATTAAAATAAAAAACCTAAATTAAAATAAATAAACCTAGAATAAATAAGCTAAACTAAATAAAAATAAAAAGCCTAAATAAAAATAAAATATAAAATGAACTAAAATAAATAAAAAATAAACTAAATAAACCTAAGCCTATAAGTTTACTTAATTTAAAAAAAATTAAAAATAAAAAAGTAAAAATAAAAAAAATAATAAAAGAACAACCATAACCCTAAACTCTAAACCGTAAAACTAACCTTAAACCCTAAACCCTGAACCCTAAACCTACAACCCTAAACCCTAAACCTAAAACCTTAAAACCTTAAAACCTAAACCCTAAACCTTAAACCTTAAACCCAAAACCCTAAAACTCTAAACCCTAAACCTTAAACCCTAAACCCTAAAACTTACAACCCTAAACCCTAAACCCTAAACCCCAAACCATAAACACTAAACCCTAAATCCTAAAAATCTAAAAAACCTAAACTAAACTAAATAAAAGATAAAAATAAAATAAATAAAAAAAATCAACCTAAATAAAATAAAATAAAATAAAAACATAAATTAAAACCTAAACCTAAATGTAAAAAATAAACTAAAATAAAATAAATAAAAATTTAAACTAAACTAAAAACTAAAATAAGCCTAAAAATAAAAACTTAAATAAAATAAAAACTAAAAGTAAAATAAAAATAAAATAAACCTAAAATAAAATATAATAAACACTAAATAAAAACCTAAATCTAAGAAATAAACGTAAAAAACATAAAAATAAATAAAAATAAAACTTGAACCCCAAACTAAAAAATACCTACTAAAATAAACAAAATAAAATAAACCTGAACATGAACTAAAATAAACTAAACTAAAATAAATAAACCCTTAACCTAAATCAAAAATAAACTAAACATAAAATAAATTAAAAATAAACCTAAACCTAAATTAAAAAATAAAACATAAAAATAAACCTAAAATAAAAACCTAAAACCTAAACCTAAAAAAATAAAATAAAAACCTAAACCTAAACTTAAAAATAAAGAATAAAACCTAAACCTAAAAGATAAAATAAAAATAAAGTGAAACTAAAAAATAAACATAAACCTAAGCCTAAAACTAAAAAATATACTAAAATAAAAACCTAAATTAAAATAAATAAACCTAAAAGAAATAAAATAAACTAAATAAAAATAAAAAACAAGCCTAAATAAAAATAAAAATAAAAAAACTAAAATAAATAAAAAATAAACTAAATAAACATAAACTTACCAGATTACTTAATTTTTTTTAAAAAACCCTCAACCCTAAACTAAACCCTAAACCATAAGCCCTAAACCTACAAACCTAAATACTTAACCCTAAACCCTAAACCCTAAAGCCTAAAAAACCTTAAACCCTAACCCTAAAACCTAAACCCTAAACCCTAAATCATAAACCCTAAACCCTAACCCTAACCTAAACCCAAACTAAACCTAAACCTAAACCCAAAACCCCAAAACTAAACCTTAAACTAACCTAAACTAAACCCTAAACCCTAAAATTAACCCTAAAGCTCCAAACTAACCAATCCCTAAAACTAAACCCTAAAGATAAACATAACCTAAACCCAAAATCTAAACCCTAACCTAAACCCTAAAACCTAAACCCTAAACCCTAAACCCTAAAAACCTAAAACCTAAACCTAAACTAAATAAAACATAAAATAAAATAAATAAAATACTTAAACCTAAATAAAATAAAATTTAAACTAAAACCTAAACCTAAACTTAAAATAAAATAAATAAATAATTAAATAAAATAAAATAAAATAAACTAAACTAAAAATAAAACCCAAATAAATAAACTAAAATAAAATAAACTAAGATAAAATAAAATAAAATGCTAAAACCTAAAACCTAAAAGAAATAAAAATAAAACCTAAACTAAAACTAACCTAAAATAAAATAAATAAAATAAATAAAATAAAATAAACCTAAACCTGACTAAATGAACTAAACCTAAACTAAATAAAATAAAATAAACCCAAACCCTAAACCCTAACCCAACCCTAAACCCGAAACCCTAAATGCTAAACCCTAAACCCAAAACCCCAAAACCCTAAACCTTAAACTAACCCTAAACCCTAAACCCTAAACCCTAAAAAAATCCTAACCCTAAAGCCTAAGCCCTTAACCCTAAACTAACCCTAATCCCTAAAACCTAAACCCTAAAGATTAAACACTGAACCTTAAACCAAACTCTAAACCCTAACCCTAAACCCTAAAACCCTAAATCCTAAACCCTAAACCCTAAACCCTAAATGCTACACCCTAAAAACCTAAAAACCTAAACCTAAATTAAATAAAACATAAAAATAAAATAAATAAAAATACTTAAACCTAAATAAAATAAAATTCTAAACTAAAACCTAAACCTAAACTTAAAAATAAAATAAATAAATAATTAAAATAAACTAAAATAAAATAAATAAAAACCTAAACTAAACTAAAAAAATAAAAACACAAATAAAATAAAAACTAAAAATAAAATAAACCTAGATAAAATAAAATAAAAACTGCTTAAAAACCTAAACCTAAAAAAGAAATAAAAATTAAACCTAAACTAAAAGAAAACCTAAACCTAAAATAAAAATAAAATAAACAAAATAAAATAAACCTAAACCTAGACTAAAATGAACTAAACCTAAACTAAATAAAATAAAATAAACCCAAACCTTAACTAAAAGGAAAACCTAAAATGAATATAAAAAACCTAAAACCTAAATCTAAAAAAAATAAATTAAAAAACCTAAACCTAATCCTAAAAATAAAAAATAGAACTTAAATCCAAAAAATAAAATAAAAGTAAAACTCCACCAAAAAATATACTAAAACCTAAAAAATAATAAAAAATATAAAACCTAAACTAAAATAAATAGGCCTAAAATAAATAAGTTAATCTAAATAAAAATAAAAAATAAACCTAAATAAAAATAAAAAATAAAATAAACTCAAATAAATAAAAAATAAACTAAATAAACCTAAACCTACCAGTTTACATAATTTTAAAAAAAAACCTAAACCCTTAATCCTAAAACTTAAAACTAACCCTAAAACCTAAACCCTAAACCTACAACACTAATCTTACAATCCTAAACCATAAAACCGTAAACTCTAAACCCTAAACCAGAAACCCTAAACCCTAAACCTTAATCCCTAAACCCTAAACCTTAACCCTAAACCCTAAACCCTAAACCACAAACCCTAAACCTAAACCTGAAGAAACTAAATAAATTAAAAAATAAACCTAAACCCTAAAACCTAACAAAACTAAACTTAAATTTAAACCTAAGAACGTAACCTAAAATGAAATATTACTATCAAGCTGTGCTCTAGTTCTAGTGGAGGTGAAGGTGGAGACAACGACATATGGTGGTGGGGATGGGGGTGTTGGTGGATATGGAGGTGGTCGATGCGGTGGTTATGGAGAATGGGTTATATCTATGGTGGTGGCTGGGGAGAGATTGATAGAAGCTACTTGAAAGGCCAAGGTGGCTCTAAATGGGAACTGAGAACCAAGAATGGCCCATCCATCTAGCATGAAACTGTTCTGCTAAGAGAGGTTCTAGTTATCTAGGATTTTTTTATTTGCTCTGTGCATGCTCATTTTTGATCTATGTCATCGCTTGTGTCTTAGAAAATTTGGTGTGTTCCTTGATTGATGAAATCGAAAAGAAGAAATGTTGAATGTAAATATATTCTCAGTAAAAAAAACCATAAATCATAAACCCTAAACTAGAACCTGAACCCTAAACCTAAAACCTAAACCTAAACCCTAAACCCTAAACCCTAAACCCTAAACCTAAACCCTAAATAAACCCAAATAATAAAACCTAAACCCTAAAAAACCCTAAACCCAAATAAACCATAAACCCTAAACCCAAAAAACACCATAAACCCTAAACCTAAAGCCAAACCTAAACATAAACTAGATAAACATAAAAATAAATAAATAAATAAACATACAAAACCTAAACCTAAACCTAAACCTAAAAGAAAATAAAATAAAAAATAAAAAAATAAACCTAAAATAAATAAAAAACATAAAAAAAAAATAAAAAAACCTAAATACAAAAATTAAACCTAAAATAAATATAAATTATATAAAACTAAAAAAAACCAAACCTAAAGATTAAACCTAAAAATAAACCCTAAAATATATAATAAATAAAACATAAACCCTAAAAAAAAAAACCTAAACTAAAAAAAAAATTTAAATAAACTAAACCTAAACTAAAATAAATAAAAGCTAAACCTAAACCTAAAATAAACTAAACCTAATTAAACCTAAAATAAATAAAATAAAAAAATAAACCTAAACTTAAACTAAAAATAAAACCTAAAAAATAACTTAAATAAAACCTAAAATTTAAACCTAAAAAAATAAAATAAAAAACCAAATAATAAAATAAAAATTAAACTAAACCTAAAAAAAAACAAAAAAAAAAAATAAACCAAATAAAAACATAAACCAAAATAAATGAACCTAAAATAAATAAATAAAATAAACCTAAACTAAAATAAAATAAATAAACTAAATAAAATACACTAAATAAACCTAAACTAAATAAAATAAATAAATAATAAAAAACCCTAAACTTAATAAACTAAAAACCTAAAAATAAATAATAAACTAAAAAAAAATAAACCTAAACTAAAATAAACTAAATAAAACCCAAAACTAAACAAACCTAAAAAATAAATAAATAAAAATAAAACCTAAATAAAAAAATAAATAAACTAAAATAAATAAATAAATAACCTAAATAAACTATAAATAAAATAAATTAAATTAAAATAAAATAAATAAAATAATAAATAAATAAACCTAAACCTAAACATAACTAAAATTTAAATAAATAAATAAACTAAAACCTAACCCTAAATCAAACCCTATACTAACTATAAAACCTAAATTTAAACCATAAACTCCAACTATAAACCCTAAACTAAAATCCTAAAACCCTAAACCCTAAACTCTAAACACTAAAACTCTAAACTAACCCTCAACTCTAAACCCTAACCACTAAAAACCCTAAACCTTAAGGCCTAAACCTAAACCCAAAACTGACCCTAAACACTAAGCTAACCCTAAACCATAAATCATAAACCCTAAAGCCTAAATATTAAACCCTAAACCCTAAACCCTAAAATCCTAAACCTAAACCCTAAAACCTTAAACCTAAAGTTAAAACCCTAAAGTAACTAAACCTGCTAACCCAACCCTAAACCTAAACTAAAAAAACCCTAAACCATAAACCCTAAACACTAAACACTAAACCCTATACCATAAATGCTAAACCTAAACCCTAAACCCAAAAACCCTAAACCCTAAAACCCTAAACACTAAACTTTAAACCCTAAACCCTAAATCCTAAAAACCTAAAAACCTAAAGCTAAACTAAATAAAATGTAAAAATAAAATAAATAAAACCTAAAATCTAAATGAAATAAAATAAATAAATAAAATTAAACCTAAACCTAAAAAATAAAATAAAATAAACTAGAAAAAAATAAAATTAAAATAAAATAAATAAAACCTATATGAAACTAAAACAAAATGAAACTAAGAATAAAACCTAAATAAAATAAAAAATATACATAAAATAAAATAAATAAAATAAAATAAAATTAACTAAATAAAACCTAAACCTATAAAATAAACTTAAAAAATAAACCTAAAATAAATAAAAAATAAACCTATACCCTAAATTAAAAAGAAATCCTAAACCTAAAAATAAACTAAACTAAAATAAATAAAACCTAAACTTAAACCCTAATCTGAATAAAATAAAATAAAGTAAAAATAAACCTAAACTTAAACTAAAAAAGTAAACCTAAAAATAAAACAAAAATGAAAACCTTGAACCTAAACATAAGAAAATAAAATAAAAAATAAAACCTAAACCTAAAAAATAAAATAAAAAGAAAACCAAACTAAAAAATAAACACAAACCTAAACCTAAAAAAAACTATAATAAAAAACCTAAACTAAAATAAATTAACCTAAAATAAATAAACTAAACTAAATAAACCTAAACCAACCATTTTACTTAATTTAAAAAAAACCCTAAACCCTAAACCCTAAACCCTAAACTCTAAACCTACAACCCTAAAACCTAAACCTAAACCTAAAAATAAAAAATAAAACCTAAACCTAAAAAATAAAATAAAAATATAACTAAACTAAAAAAATAAACCTAATCCTAAACCTAAACCTAAACCTAAAAAATAAACTAAAATATTGGAACTTCACAGATGGAATGATCTTTACTCAACCAACTCAGGTTCTATTGATGTGGATCTTGCTTATCTTCCCTTCTCAAAGGGATCATGATCCTTAAATCCTTTTACTATTTTAAGTTTTATTGGTCTTTTGTGTCTTTTCTCATTCTCTTTATTTTATTTTTCATTGTACATAGATGGGAGTTTAGCTCTTTAGTTTCTTATAGCTAGCAGAGAAATTTGAGCTTTACCCCTTTTAAAGACATTATATCCTTTCTTTTTATGGTAATAAAATTCTAACTTTCCCTAAAAAAACCTAAACCCTGTGAATGGGTATTACCTTGACGGCAGAAACATCACCATAAACCAGGCTTAGTCTAGATCTAGCAGCGGAGGTGAAGGTGGATGCGATGATTATCACAGTGGTGGTGGGGCATCTGGAGGTGCTGATTCACATGGAGGTGGTGGTCAGAGCAATGGTGGTTATGAAGGTGTGAGGAGTGATGAAGGTTACAGCTGTGGTGGTGGTGGAGGGAGAGAACCAAGATATGATGGTGGATCCCGCTACTTGAGAGGCTGGGGTGGTTCTGATGGGAACTAGAGAAACTAAAGAACGGTCGATCCGATCTGCTACTTATGGAATTGCCTTTACAATAGAGATAGTTCTAGTTATCTAGGGTTTTTGATTTGCTCTATTCTTGCTCATTTTTTATCTATGTTGTCTCTTGTGTCATAGAAAACTTCATGTGTTACTTGGTTGATGAAATCGAAAAGAAGAAATGTTGAATATGAATTTGATCTCTATTAAAAAAACCAAAAAACCTAAACCCTAAACTAAAACCTGAACCTTAAACCTAAAACGTAAACCCTAAACCCTAAACCCTAAACCCTAAACCCAAAAAACCCTAAACCCTAAACTCTAAACCCTAAACCTTAAAGCCTAAACCCTAAACCCTAAACCCTAAACCCTAAACCCTAAACATTAAATAATTAAGTAATAAACTAAATATAAATAAATTAAACCTGCTGATTTACATAAATTAAAAAAAACCTTAAACCCTAAATCCTAAACCCTAAACCATAAACCCTGAACCCTAAAACTAACCCTAAACCCTAAACCCTAAACCTACAACACTAAACCTGCAACCCAACTTAATAACAATTAGAATGAAAACAAACTTGAGAACGATATTCTGATTTCTATTTTTGACAAGTTTTACAACATCACTATCTTTTCTAATAAACTAGGTCAAATACTTTTCAAGCTCTCTTACAATGGTGATTTAATTCTTAAAGAGGTTTGGAATTTTATTAGAAATAAACATAATACCTCTAATTTTATCATTAAACTTTGGAACAATATCATTCCCATTTCTTATTCAGTTTTAGCTTGGATGATTTTGAATAACTTCATCCGATTGATTTCTTGCTCTAGCTTAAAGGGATTTACTTACTTGCTAAGTGCTATTGTTGCTTTCATATTGAAAAGGTTAATAATAATTTTTCCAATGGTGCTATTATTTCAAAACTTTGGCTACGGTATGATGATTTATTTAACACTAACTATTTTCACCGCTCTCTTTAATTATATCAACTTTTTGAAGTTTGTTTTCATAAAATTGTGAAAGGTCATATCAAAGATTTTATTACTATTACCCTTATTTGGTTCATTTGGATGGATAGAAATGATGCTAAATATCATGGCATCCCTATGAACCATAAAAGGATCCTTGCTTGAACTAAAGAAAAAATTCTTGCTTTGTTTAATGCAAACTTAATTAGCAATTTTCACTTTAGAGGTTATAAATTTGTGGCTAAGAAATTAGGTAACACTTTGCATGATGATCCTTCTTACAAGAGTATTAGGATTATACATTGGATTAAGCCTAAGAAAATTCTATTAAGATAAATATTAATGGTTATGTTTCCTCAAACAAATATGGCTGTGGTAGAATTCTTAGGGATTATGAAGGCACTGAAATTTGTGTTTTTGCCTACCCCTCAAAGCTTGTTCTATTATTTATGCTGAACTCATGACTTTTAACAAAGCTATTGATATTTGTTTAAGCAAAGGCCTCTTAAATATTTGGATTGAAGTTAATGCTCCTCTTTTACTTGATATTCTCAATAATAATAAAAATATGGGAAATGCTAACTTATTTTATCTTCCTAATCACACTATAAAGCTTTTTTCTCAAGTTTGTTACAAAATTTCTCACATTCCTCGTGAAGGTAATGCTTGTGCTGATTTCCTAGCTAATTTGGGAGGGGAATTAAATGAGCTCACTTTATTTGGTAACCATAGCTTACCTAAGCATCTGTGTGGTCTGGTCAATCTGGATAACACTGGATTATCTTAATGTAGATTTTAACATTATGCACTTTTGTTAATCTTTTGCTATGGTGGTTTTATTGAGTCTATTTTTTGTTGGTTTTTTTGTGCTCCCCTCACTAGGAAGTGGTTTTTGCTTAGTTTCTTTCTGTACCTAAACCGAATTCTATACTTACCTGACCTTTTTTTTGGGTCGTAGTGGTGCTGGTTTTAATTGGTTTCCCTATCCTCTGATCTTGGTGGTTTTCTTTCTATGGCTCATGCTTTGTGTCTCCTGTTGGGTTATGCTTATGCTGGATTTTAGACTACCACTTTTACCAATGAATGTTGGGTTTGCTCTGGTTTGGATGGTTGTGGCCTTTTTGAATTAGATTCAAATGCTATTGGTTCACGGTTGTTATTATTTATTTCTTTCATCTAATTGCTATTTTGGTTATTATTTTTCATGGTTATCTCCTCTTTTGGCTTAGTTTTGGGTTTTTTTATGGTCATTGTTCTCTTTCTTCTTGGTTTGGATTGGAGGTTTTACATTGGTTCCATCTTCCCTATGAATTGGATTTAGGTGTTATGTGGTTATTATCTCCCCATTCTCTCCTTTGTAGTGATTATCTGCTCTTTGGGATTTGGAAGGGGTTTTATTTGCCTCTAGCCTTATTCCTTTCATTACAATTTTGTTGCTTGTGGTTGGGTTGTCCTCCTTGGCCTTTTTTAAATTGGCTGGGTGACTACCATTTTTGTTTCTTGGTTATTTTGGAGATCTCCAGGTGGGTTGTGGCTTTGTTTGTTGTTGTTCTTTTTTTTTTTTGGCTCTATCTGCAGGTTGGTTTTGTTGGCTGACTGGGGTAGTTGCCTATTTGGGCTGGTTGGGTGGATGTGTTAGATGTGTTGGATGGTTGGCTTAGGTGCTTTTGGTTGGGTTTCTCTTGGGTTGGTTATCCTCTCTTGGGTGTAGCTATTTTTCCTTTATTTTTGCTTCCCAATTTGGGTGTCGATTTGCCTGCTGCTTTGACTTCTCACTTGCTGCTCATCCTGTTGGTTGTTGGTTATTTTGTTGGTGGAGGATATGAGCTCTTATGGGTTTTTTGGTTCTCTTTTAGGACTTATTGTTGGGGTTTGGCTACTTGAGGGGTTTTTTATGGCTACTGTCTTGCCTTGGATGCTTGTCCTATGGCTTAGTGTTTTGAGCTTAATGTTGGTTATTGGTATTGACTACCTTTGGTTTAGTTGGCGCTCCTTATTTCTTGATATTTGCCTATTGGTTGGTGATGGTGGATTTGCTTTTTTTTTACCTTGGTGGTAGTTTTGATGGTAATTTCTGGTTGCCCTCTTGTCTTTCTATGTTTTAGCTTTCCTCTCTCTGGTGCTGCTTATCTTCTACTATTTTATTATTTGGGTGGAGGTTTTGCCCTTAGAATTGGATTGCTAGTGCTCTAGAGATAGTAGGGGTTCTTCTAGACCACTGACCTTGCTGTAACTTCTAGGATGCTAGCTTTATGTGTTTGGTCTATTATGGGTTGGCTGCTGGCTGGCTGCTAGCTAGCTATTTTTCTTTATTTTTTTGGTGCAAGGACTGCATCACTATGGATTGTTTTGCCTTGGATGGTTGCTTATATTATGTATGCTAGATATGATGGCCTTGATGTTTCCCCATATCTTCTCTCTAGTTCGTAGCATGCATATGATTGTAACACTTCTCAAGAAGTTTGGATGCTCATATGTATTGTTGCCCCATCTAAATTGAGTCTGGACTTTCTCTTTCTCAGCTCTTTCTAAATTATTTACTTTATCATTTTTCATTGAGCTATAACCATTGCCTTTGTAGTATTTTGCATATTTCTTTTGTAGGTTGGAACTTCTCAGATGGAATGATCTTTACTCAACCAACTCAAGTACTATTGATATGGAGCTTGCTTATCTTGCCTTCTCAATGGGATCATGAGTTGCTGCTGACTAGTCCATTTACTATTTTTTTAAGTTTTATTAGTCCTTTTTGTCTATTTTCTCATTTTCTTTTATGCTATTCTTTTTGCTCTTTTATTTTCTTTTTTCCATTGTACTTAGATGGGGGTTTAGCTTTTTAGGTTTCTTGTAGCTCTGTGAGTAGTAGAAATTTGAGCATTACCCCTTTTAAGGACAATAGATCCTTTATTTTTATGGTAATAAAATTCTAATTTTCCCTAAAAAAAACCTAAACCCTAAAAATGGGTAGAACCTTGATGGCAGGAACATCACTCAACCGGTTGTTAGATCTTGGTGGAGGATGAAGGGGGGGAAGCGGTTATTGTAGTGGTGGTGGAGGAATCACGGAGGTCTTGGTGGATATGGAGGTGGTGGTTGGAGCATTGGTGGTTATGTGAAAGATGGGATAATGGTGGATCCCGCCACTTCCTTGGCTCCTAAAACTGGAGAAAAAAAATGACCATCTGACTGCTACTTATGGAAGTGTCTTTACTAGAGATGATTCTAGTTATCTAGTATTTTGATTTGCCCTATGTATACCATGCTCATTTTTTATCTATGTTGTCGCTGTCTTAGAAAACTTGTGTTACTTGGTTGAAAAATCAAAAAAAGAAGAAATGTAATTTGTTCCCTGTTAAAAAAAAACCCAAAAACCCAAAACCCTAAACTAAAATCTAAACCCTATACCCTAAACCCCAAACCATAAAACCCTAAACCCTAAACCCTAAACCCTAAACATTAAACCTTAAACCTAAAACCCTAAACCTATAACCCTAAACCATAAATTCTAAGCCCAAGACCCTAAAAACCCTTAACCATAAACCCTAAACCTAAACCCTATACTCTAAAACCCTAAACCTAAACCCTAAACCTAAAGCCTAAAAAACCCCAAAGCCTAAACTAAACCCTAAATCTAAAATTAAAGTAACTAAATAAAAAGTAAACCTAAACCTAAACCTAAACTAATAAACCTAATAACATCAACAACCATGCTACCTAGATATAGGAGGTGAAGGTGGAAATCATAGTGGTGAAATCTAAACCTGGATATGGAGGTAAGCAAAGGTGGTTAATAAATACGGAGGTTAAACTGGTGGCGGAGGTGAGATATATGATGATGGATCCCACTACAGGCCTAAATTAATAAACCAATGATCTAATGAACTATGACTTTGTAGTAGAGATAGTTCTAGTTATCTGGTTTTGTTTTGCTATGAGTGCTCATTTTTATCTATCACTTGTCTTAGAAAACTTGTTGTGTTACTGATGAAATCAAAAAAAAATGTTGAATCTAATTTATTCCTAAAAAAACCAAAACCTAACACTAAACTAAAACCAAAACCTAAACTAAAACTAGGTGGTTATAATTAAACCAAATTGATATCTAAAACTAAAAATAAACCTAGCTATAATTTGCTCTAATTTATCTATGTCAACTTGTGTCATAAACTTGGTGTGTTACTTGGTTGATGAAAACAAAAAGAAAAAAATGTTGAATCTGAATTTGTTCTCTATTTAAAAAAAAACATAAACCCTAAACACTAAACTAAAACTAGAACCCTAAACCAAAAACCTAAACCCTAAACCCTAATTCGTAAATCCTAAAAAACCTAAACCCTAAACCCTAAACCCTAAACCCTAAACCCTAAACTATAAACTCTAAACTCTAAACCCTAACCCTAACCCTAAACCCTAAACCCTAAACCCTAAACCCTAAACCTAAACAACCCTAAAACAACCTAAGCCCTAAACCCTAAACCAACTAAACTCTAACCTAAACCTAAACCCAAATGCTAAACCCTAAACCATAAACTAAACTAAAGACTAAAATAAACTTAAAATAAACCTAAACCATAAACTTAATAACCTAAACCCTAAATCAAGATAAACCCTAAACCTTAAACCCTAAACCCTAAACCCTAAACCAAACCCTAAACTTAAACCTAAAGTAACTAAAATAAGAAAAAAACCTAAACCCTAAACTCAATAAACTTTAACCTAAACTAAACACCAAACCCTAAACCTTAAACCCTAAAACTAAACTTAAACCCTAAACCCTAAAACCTTAAAATAAAAAAGCTAAACCAATAAATCTAAACCCTAAACTAAACCCCAAACCCTAAACTAAAACCCAAACTAAACTAACTTAAAACCCTAAAACCCAAAATCTAAACCTAAAAAACCTAAAACCAAAAAAACCCTAAATTAAATAAAACCTAAAATAAAATAAATAAATAAACCTAAACCAAAATAAAATAAAATAAAAATAAAATAAAACCTAAACCTAAACTTAAACCTAAACCTAAACCTAAAAAGAAAATATAATAAAAAATTAAAACTAAACTAAAATTAAATAAATAAAAACCTAAACTAAACTAAAATAAAAAAACCTAAATAAACAAATGCTAAACTTAAAATAAAAATAAAATAAACCTAAAATAAAATAAAATAAAACTAAATAAAATAAACCTAAAAAAAATAAGAAAATAAAACATAAAAATAAATAAAAATAAACCTAAACCCTAAACTAAAATAAATAAACCTAAACCTAAAATAAAAAAATAAATCTAAACCTAAACTAAATAAACTAAACCAAAATAAATAAAACCTAAACCTAAACCTAAAATAACCCTAAACTAAATTAAATAAAAAATAAACTAAAATAAATAAACCTAAACCTAAAAAAAAATAAAACCTAAAACAACCCTAAAATAAAAAAGCTAAACCTAAACCAAAAAAATAAAATAAAACCTAACCTAAAAATACTAAACTAAAAATAAACATAAACCTACCAAAACCTAAAAAAATAAACTATAATAAAAAACCTAAACTAAAATATATATAAACCTAAAATAAAACTAAACTAAATAAAAAACCCTAACCTAAAACTAATCCTAAAACCTAAACCCTAAACTTAAACCCTAAACCTAAACCTTAACTAAAATCTAAAGACTAAAACTTAAACTCTAACCTAAATCTAAACACTAAACCTAAACCTAAAAAAAACCATGCTAATCCTAAACTAACCTAAACCCAAAAACTCTAACATTAAACTAAACTAAACTAACTAAACCCTAAACCTAAAACCTAAACCCTAAAACTATAAACCTAAAACCTTAAACTAAAACCCTAAACTCTAACCCTAACCATAAACTATGAAACCCTAAACCTAAAACCTAAAACCTAAACTAAATAAACTTAAAAAATAAAATAGATAAAAAACCTAAAGCTAAATAAAATAAAAAAATAAACTAAAAATAAAAAAAAATAAAATAAAATAAAACCTAAACTTAAAATAAAATAAATTAAAACATAAAAAATAAAATAAAATAAAATATTTAAAATATAAACTAAACTAAAAAATAAAAATAAACTTATGAATAAAAAACTAAATAAAATAAAAACTAAATGTAAAATAAAAATAAAATAAAGCTAAAATAAAATAAAATAAAAGCAAAAAAAACCTAAACTTTAAAAACAAACCTATAAATAAACAAAAAATAAGACCTAAACCCTAAACTAATGAAAAATCCTAAACCTAATATAAAAATAAAATAAACAAAATAAAATAAACCTAAGCATAAACTAAAATAAATAAAACTTGAAACTAAACTTAAAAAACTAAACCTTAAACTAAACCTAAACTAAATAAAATAAAATAAACTAAAAATAAACCTAAACCTAAAATAAAAAAAATAAAACTTAAAAATAAACCTAAAATAAAAACCTAAAACCTAAACATAAAAAAAATAAAATAAAACATAAACCTAAACCTAAAGATAAAAATTGAACCTAAACCTAAAAAATAAAATAAAAAGATAATTCAACTAAGAAATAAACCTAAACCTAAAAATAAAGTAAAATAAAAACCTAAACTAAAATAAAACCTTAAAAACCAAAATAAAAAACCTAAATAAAAAATAAAAAAAACAAAAATAAATAAATAGAATAAACTAAATTGACTAAATAAACCTAGACCTATCGGTTTACTTAATTTTTTTCTTTAAAAAAACCATAATCCCTAAATCCTTAATCCTAAACCCTAAAACTAACCCTAAACCCTAAAATTATAACACTAAACATATAATCCTAATCCCTAAACCCTAAAAAACCCTAAACCCTAAACATTAACCCTGACCCTGAACCCTAAACCTTAACCCTAACACTAACCCTAAACCCTAATAAATAACTAATAACTAACTAATAAACCTAAACCCTAAACATAGCTAGCCTAATAAAACTAAACCCAATAACTAAACTAATAATAACTAAACAAACTAAACTAAAGCTAATAACTAAAAAACTAAAACTAAGAAACTAACAAAATAACTAATAAATAACTAATAATAACTAACTAATAACTAAAACTAATAAACTAACTATACCTAATAATAAACTAAGTAAATAATAATAACTAAAACTAATAGGAAAACTAAAAAAACTAATAAACTAAAACTAAACAACTAATAATAAATAACATTAAAGTAATAAACTAATAATAAACTAAACTAAATAAACTAATAACTAAACTAATAATAAAAATAACCTAAAAACTAACTAAACAATAAATAAAGCCCAAATAAATAAACTAATCCTAATAATAATAGACAAACCTAATAATAAGCTAATAAAACTAACTAAACTAAGAAACTAATAACTAATAATAATAAAAAATAAACTAAACTAAAAACTAATAATAACTAAAAAACACTGTATAATAATAAAACCTAATAACCTAAAAACTACCTAAATTAAACTAAAATTAATAATAAACTAAATAATAAATAAATAAAACTAAACTAAACTAAATACTAAACTAACTAAACTAATAAATAATAATAAACTAAATAAAAACTAACCAATAATAACTAAATAATAATAATAAACTAATAATAACTAAACTAACTAAATAAATGGCTAATAACTAAACTAACTAAAACTAATAAACTAATAATAATAATAACTAAAACTAATAATAATAATAAAACTAAATAAACTAAACATCAAACCCTAAACCTAAACTAATAAAACTAATAATAATAAAATTAAAAATAATAAACTAAACTAAACTAAAATAATTAATAACTAAACTAATAAAACTAATAATAATAACTAAACCATAACTTAAAAACTAATTAACTAATAATAAAACTAAACTAAAACTAATTAATAACTGATAAAGACAACCTAATAAACTAATAAATAATAAACTAATAAACTAAAAACCTAATAATGACTAATAAAAAATTAAAACTAATAATAAACTCAATAAAACTAATAAAACTAGAACTAATAATAAATAACTAATAAATTAATAAGCTAACTAACTAAAACCATTAACCAATAAAACTAAACTAATTAATAAATTAACCTAAACCCCAATAAATAATAAACACTAAAACTAAAATAATAAACTAATTATAATAACTAATAATAACTAAATAACTAACTAAAACTAAACCCTAAACCTAAACTAATAAACCATAAAACTAACTAATAAATAAACATAATAATAACTAAACCTTATAAACTAACTAATAACTAAGAAACTAATAAAACACTTAACTAAAAAAAAATTAATAACTAACTAATTATAAAACTAATAACTAAATAAAACAAAACTAACTAAATAATTATTCTAATAAACCTAATAAATAAACTAATAATAATAATATAACTAACTAACAATAACTAAACTAATAAAAACTAATAATAATAATTAATAACTAACTAACTAAAGTAATAAACTAATAAAAATAAAAATAATAATTAACTAATTAATAAATAATGAAATAACTATACCGTAAACCCTAACTAAATAAAAAAACTAAATAGTAATAATAAAATTAATAAATAACAAAAAAAATAATAATAATAATAAACTAAGAAAAACTAATCAAAAATAAAACTAATAATAAACTAACTAACCAATAATAATACAATAAACATAAATAACTCATAAAACTAATAAAAAAAAAACTAAACCTTAAACTAAACTAAAAACTAATAATAATAAAACTAATAAATGTAAACCCATAACTAAACTAATAAACTAATAAATAAACTAACAAAACTAAACTAATAAAACTAAACCACTAACTAAAACTAACTAAAACCTAAATAATAATAAAACCATAAACTAATTTATATAACTAACTACACAATAAATAACTAACTAACTAATAAAGTAATAAACTAATAAACAAACTAACTCAATAAACTAAACTAATTAATAAATAAACCTAAACTCTAATAAATAATAAACACTAAAACTAAACAAATAAACTAATAATAATAACTAATAATATATAACTAAATAACTAACTAAAACTAAACCCTAAACCTAAACTAATAATTAATAAAAACCAACTAATAAATAAACAAAAAAATAACTAAACCTAATAAACTAACTGATAACTAATTATAAACTAATAATAAAACAACTAACTAAAAATAATAATAATAACTAACTAATAATATGCTAATAAACTAATAACTCAATAAAACAAATCTAAATAAATAAATAAGCTAAATTAATAAACTAATAATAATAAACTAATAATAAACTAACTAATAAATAACTAAATAACTAAACCCTAAACCCTAACTAAATAAATAAACTAAATAATAATAATAAAACTTATAATAATAAACATAAACTAATAATAATAATAAACTTAAAAAACTAATCTAAAACAAAACAAATAATAAACAAACTAACTAAAAAATAATAATAATAAACAATAAATAACTAATAATCCCTATTAAAAAACTAATCCATAAACTAATCTAAAAAACTAATAATAATAAACTAATAAACCTAAACCCATAACTAAACTAATAAAACTAATAAACTAAACTAATAAACTACTAAAAAAACTAACCAAACTAAACTAATAAAACTAAACCATTAACTAAAACTAACTAAAACCTAAATAATAATAAAACCTTAAACTAATGATAATAACAAACTAAACTAAATAAATAACTAATTAATAAAAACTAACTAATAATAATTAATAAATAAACTAAAATAAACAAAATCCCAATAAACAAACTAACTAAAAAACTAATAAACTAAACTAAACTCCCTAACTAACCTATAATAATAATAACTAAAACTAAAACTAATAAAACTAAACTAACTAAACTAAACATAATACTAATAATAAACTAATAATAACCTAAAACTTATAAAATCTAATAATAACTAATATAAACTAAACCTAAAACTAAACTAAACCCTCTTATTGAGCGATTTTGGGATCCCTCACATTCTTGGTGAGTTTTCGAGTGCTTTCTCTCTTGGTTTCCTTATAAATTGTCAGCTTTGGGCTGATCTCAACATGTTCTTGTCATGACGATGTGACTCATGGTCTCGGCTTGTTCAAATCGATGGGGTAAATCCCATGTGCCAATGGATCCCGCTAGGGCATTAGAATTTTTTGGAAATCATTCTTCTAAATTACCTGCTATTACTAAATCTTTCAAAAATGCTTTACTTGTAAGAATTCCTCCACTGAGCCTCCTTTGAATTTGCTTCATACGACTTTTAAAGGTACCCCAAAAATTATTATTTTGAATGAGGATATTGAAAGACTATCTCAATCTTTTGGCCAAAGATGGAAGATATTCATTCTTTTTTTAATAGCTTAAATTTATCTGGTTCATTTTCTATTGGGCTGACTGATCCAAGGCATGTGCTAATTAAACTTTCTAATGACCTTATTTATAGAATAATTTTTTCTAGGTGTTTTTACTATGTAACTTTCTAATGACCTTGATTACAGAATAATTTTTTCTAGGTGTTTTTACTCTGTTCTTAATTGTCAAATGCGTATTCTGAAGTGGATGCCTATGTTCAATTTTAGTGAAGAGTCTCCTATTGTTCCCATTTGGATTTTTTTACCTAACTTGCATATTCATCTATTTAATCATCAAATTCTTTATGCTATTGGGTTGATTTTTGGTCGGCCTTTGCAAGTTGATCAAGTAATAGTTGCTTCTTCTAGACCGTCTATTGCTAGAATTCTTGTAGAGATTGAAATTACTAAACAATATCCGAAAGAAATTTGGTTGGGTTTAAAAAAATTTGATTATTTTTTAGAAAGTTGTTTTGAGAAGTTTCCCATTTTTTGTAATCATTGTAAGATTGATGGGCATGAAATTTTGAATGCTTTATTGCTCATCCCTCTCTTAGTAAGAAAATCATCAGTAAGAATTCAATTATTGAAAAAATGATGATTCTCTCAAGTTGGATAAAGAAAAATATGCTTTTCAAAATTTTGATGTTTTGCAAAACAAGATTTCTGAATCTTCTAAAAAAGTTTTACCTATTAATGATTTGTCTAATGTGGAAGGAAATTTTGGTGTTTCTGAAAAAGTTTTAACCAATAATCATGCTCTAAGTGTTTCTTTCGAAGATTCTATTAAAGGGAAGAATTTAGAAGCAATGGTTAATGATTATAATGGTTTGGATGTTGTGCATAAGTCTTTTCGTGATGATGGATCGAATATTGTTGATCCTAACACCATTTCTTCCAATCAATTAGATATTGTTTCTCTTTCTCTTATGTTTACTTTAGATCATGGGAAAGAGACAATTTCTTTGCCTTCTTTGATTGAGAATGGTGGTGAAAAGAATCTTCTTATTTTTGATATTTTAATTTCTTGTCCTAACAATCTTGTTAATATTGGCGATCCTTCTTTTAAAAAATAAGATTTAGATACCTGTGACAATTCTCTCATTGTGAATAGTTCTATTTTAGTTCAAAATGTTGGTTTTTCTATGGTTGGTAATTCTATTCAAAATTTTGGTAATATGCTATATGTTTCTAAGGGATTTGAATCTTATTTTAATCCCTTACATGAAGATTGTACTGAAAATCTGGATTATGCTTCTCTTGCTACTTTTATGAATGAAGATAGGGATGACACTCTTCAAATTTTGTTGGAAGGTGAAAATATAGATAATTGCCTTCTTAATAAAGCTATTTTTGCTTCTTCTTTCACTTCGATAAATGCATATTTTTTTGATTTTCCTTTGTCTAATGTTGTGGATGATTCAATGCTCTTCTTTGAAATTGATAGCTTCTATTGATCCCCATGCCTTTTATAACAATCGATTCATTTTTTGGATGGAGATTTTTTAGAGAAAGGGAATGGTTATAAAACTATTTACAAGAAGAAAAAAGTGTTCACATTTATGCCCCTCCTCACTTGCTGAGGGTTACTCATTCCAAAGCTTCTTGGAAATAATCTCTCCTATCCTTGGAAGGTTTTGCTTTTATCTAGTTTTTTCTCCGCTATGAGCTTATGTGTTTTCTTGCTGGAGTATTGGTTCTAGTTGGCTAATTTTCCTCCTTCTAGCTTGGTGTTTCTAGCTTCCTGTTTGTTGGGTGTTTTTTTGGTGCCCTTTGGCCTTGAACCTAATCTAAATAAAACCTAAAAATAAAATAAATAAAAATACCTAAACATAAATAAAATAAAATAAAAACCTAAAATAAAACTTAAATCTAAACCTAAACCTAAACCAAAAAATAAAATAAAATAAAATAAAAACTAAACTAAAATAAACTAAATAAAAACCTAAACTAAACTAAAAAATAAAATAAACCTAAAAATTAATAACCAAAATAAAATGAAAACTAAATGTAAGATAAAAATAAAATAAACCTAAGATAAAATAAAATAAAAACCTAAACCTAAAAAATTAAACCTAAAAATAAAACCTAAATCAAAGCCAAAAATAAACAAAATAAATTAAACCTAAACCTAACCTAAAATAAACAAAATAAAATAAATCTAAACCTAAACTAAAATAAATAAAACCTAAATCAAAGCCAAAAATAAACTAAACCTAAACCCTAAACTAAATAAAATAAAATAAAATAAAAATAAACCCAAACCTAAACTAAAATATAAAAAAACCTAAAATAAAAACCTAAAACCTAAACCTAAAAATAAAACCTAAACCTAAACATAAAAATAAAAAATAAAACCTAAACCTAAAAAATAAAATAAAAATAAAACTAAACTAAAAAATAAACATAAACCTAAACCTAAAAAAAACCTAAAATAAAAAACATAAACTAAAATAAATAAACCTAAAATAAATATTCTAAAGTAAATATAAATAAAAAATAAACCTAAATAAAAATAAAAAAATAAAATTAACTAGAATAAATAAAAAATAAACTAAATAAAACTAAACCTATATGTTTACTTAATTTAAAAAAAAAAAACCCTAATCCCTAAATAAATAAATAAATAAACCAAAACCCTAAACCTACAACCCTAAACCCTAGACCACCCTAAACCATAAAACCCTAAACCCTAAACCCTACACCTTAAAACATACAACCCTAAACCTAAAATCTACAACCCTAAACCCTAAACCCTAAATCCTAAACCCTAAACCCCAAGCCCTAAACCCTAAACCCTAAAAAATTAAAAACTTGAACCTAAACTAAGAAAACCTAGAGATAAAATAAATAAATAAACCTAAACCTAAATAAAATAAAAAATAAAATCAAATAAAAACCTAAACTAAAACCTAAACCCAAACCTAAACCTAAACATAAAAATAAAACAAAATAAAAAATAAAGACTAAAATAAAATAAAATAAATAAAAACTTAAACTAATTTGAAAAAAATAAACCTAAAAATAAACAAACCTAAATAAAATAAAAATTAAATATAAAAATAAAAGAAACCTAAAATAAAATAAAATAAAAACAAAATAAAAACCTAAACCTAAAAAATAAACCTAAAAATAAATAAAAATAAAACCTAAACCGTAAGCTAAAAAAAACCTAAACCTAAAATAAATAAAATAAAATAAACCTAAACCGAAACTAAAATAAATAAAAGCAAAACCTAAGCCTAAAATAAACTAAACCTAAACCCTAAACTAAATAAAATAAAATAAACTAAAAATAAACCTAAACCAAACTAAAAAATAATTCCTAAAAATAAACCTAAAATAAAAACCTAACACCTAAACCTAAAAAATTAAAATAAAAACCAAAACTAAAACCTAAAAATAAAAAAATAGAACCTAAACCTAAAAAATAAGCATAAACCTAAACCTAAACCTAAAAAAATAAACTAAAATAAAAAGCCTAAACTAAAATAAATAAACCCAAAATAAATAAATAAAACTAAATAAAAAAATAAACCTAAATAAAAATAAAAAATAAAATAAACTAAAATAAATAAAAAATAAACTAAATAAACTAAATAAACCTAAACTAACTTTTTTTTTAAAAACCCTAAACCCTAAACCCTAAACCATAAACCCTAATCCTACAACCCCAAACCTACTACCCTAAACCCTAAACCCTAAACCCTAAACTAACCCTAAACCCTAAACCCTAAACCCTAAACACTAAAACCCTACATCCTAAACCCTAAACTAACCCTAAACCCTGAAACCCTAAACCCTAAAAACCCTAAACCCTAAAGCCTAAACCTAAAATACACTGACCTATGCCCGGAGCTAACCTTAAACCCTAAACCATAAACACTAAAACCTAAACCCTCAAAACCCTAAAGCCTATAACCTAAACACTAAACCCTAAACACTAAAACCCTAAACCCCAAAACCCTAAACCCTAAACCCTAAACCCTAAAAACCAAATAACCTAAACTAAATAAAACCTAATAATAAAATAAATAAAATAAAATAAAAACCTAAACTAAAACCTAAACCTAAGAATAAAAAACATAAATATAATAAATAGTGGATGTAAAATAAGAATAAAATAAACCTAAAATAAAATAATATAAAAATGAAATAAAAACATAAATTTAGAAAAACAAACCTAAAAATAAAACCTAAAATAAATAAAAAATAAAACCAAAGCCCTAAACTAAAAAAAACCTAAACCTAAAATAAAAATAAAATAAACCTAAACCTAAACTAAAATAAATGAAACCTAAACCAAAACCTAAAATAAACTAAACCTAAACCTAAACCTAAATTAAATAAAATAATATAAACTAAAAATAAACCTAAACCTAAACTAAAATAAAATTTAAAAATAAACCTAAAATAAAAACCTAAAACCTAAACCTAAAAAAATAAAATAAAAACTTAAACCTAAACCTAAAAATAAACCTAAACCTAAAAAGTAAAATAAAATTAAAACTCAACTAAAAATAAATCTAAACTTAAAAAATAAACTAAAATAAAAGTCCTAAACTAAAATAAATTAACTAAACTAAATAAAAATAAAAATAAAGCTATATAAAAATAAAAAAATAAAATAAACTCAAATAAATAAAAAATAAACAAAATAAACTTAATAAACCTAAACCTACCAGTTTACTTACTTTTTTTTAAAAAAAAATCTAAAGCTTAAATCCTAAACCCTAAATCCTAAACCCTAAACCTTGAATCCAAAACCCTAAAACTAACCCTAAATACTGATGGTTCTGTAGCTTCTACTAAATATGGTTGTGGTGGTATCCTTAGGGATTCTAAAGGTAATCATTTGTGCTTTTGCCTATCCTCAAAGCCGTTCAATTATTTTCTGAGCTTATGGCTATTAGTAAAGCTTTTGAAATTTGTTTGAATAGTGTTTTTCAACATTTGGATTGAAGATGATGCTCTCTTACTTCTTGACATGCTTAATTCCAATATAAATGGGAATGTTGAATTATTTTATCTCCTTAATCATACAAAAAAATCTTCTTTCTCAAGTTTATTTTAAAATTCCCACATCCTTCATCAAAGTAATGATTTATTAATTTAGGTGCCAACTAAACTGTGTTCACTTTATTTGACAACCAAATGTTGCTTAAAATATTATGAGGCTTAGTTAATCTAAATAATATTAGATTGTCTTATCTCAGAATATAATTTATTGACTTGGTTTCTTTTGTGTTGGTTTTTTATGAGCCTTTGCTTTTGTTTTCCCTTTGTTCAACCCTCTTTAGATAGTGGTTATTTAATTATTTTCACCCTTTGGATGGTGCTGGTTGTAACATTTGACCTTTTACTTTTGGGTTAGCCTAGTGTTTACTCCTTGGTGGTTATTATCATTATAACCTAGGTTGATTTGGTTTTTTTGGCCTGGTGGTTGTCTGCCTGGTTTGGTTTTTACCACATTTTTTCCTTCATTGTTTTTGATAACCTCCTATGGGGTTGTGGCTTTGTCTACTATTAGTTTTTCCTCCTATATGGGTTTTGCCCCATTTTAGGGCTAATTGCTCACTTACCTATTTTGGATCTTCATGGTTGTTGAATGGGTGGTTTTGTTGGATGGATTAAATAGTGTTGGTGGTTAGGTTTGTTGGCTAGTTATTATTTTGGCTATTGTTTCCTCTTTTACATATATCTAGGGAACTATTGGTGGTTTAGTTATGGCTTCATTTTGGAATGGTGGGGGTTTTGGCTATTACTTTCTCTATCTTGTTGACTAGGGCTTGGTGGTCAGTTTTACTTATTCTATTTTTATTTCTTTTGGTTTTGGTTTTGTCCTACTTTTGTTTTAGCCTTTCTCTCTTGGCTGCAATAGCTTTGGGTTTGGTTATTATTTTAGGTTGGCTAGTTTATGGCTTTTTGGTGGCTGTTAATTTTTTGGCTATCTTGGGTGATTTTGCCTTGATGGCTAATGTTGGTCTTTACATTCACTTGGGTTTTCTACTACTATGGTGGTTGGCTAGGAGGCTATGTTGGCTAGTTAGATTGGTTGGTTGCTTCTCTATTGTGTGGTGTTTTGATGGTTTTTATGCTTTTGCTTGGCTGATGGGGATCTTTTGTTTGTTGGTTACTAATGATGGGTTGTTCTCTGGTGGCTGCCTTATGGATGTTTTACTTAGCTACTTTGGTAGGAGGACTTTTAGTTGTCCTTGGAATTTTGGTTGGCTGCCTTTCTCTTTGTTGATTTTTTCTTCTTCTTGGCCAATTTGTTGTAACCTTTTGCTGTGTTGACCGAACCTTTGCTGATCCTTCTGAATTGGGATTTTTGGTTTATGGTGGTTGGTGGTTGCCTTTGGCTTCCTTTTGTGTGTGCTAGTCTTAGTTGTTGGCTTGTTAAGGTATGCTGGTGGTGGTTATGGTGGTGTTACTACTTAGTTCCATTAGCTTGGACAATGATCCTATTGTAACTTCTAGGTTGTTGGCTTTATGTGATTGGCTTGTTGTGGATTTTAGTTGGTGGGTTGGTTACTAAATGGCTATTAGCTGGTAAATTTCTCTATTTGTTAGGTGCAGGACTAGATCACTGTGGACTGCTTACCTTGGATGGCTGATGCTATCAGGTATGCTGGCTATGATGGCTTTGATGTTACTCACCTCCTCTCTATAGTTGGTAGCTTTACATTTGATTGTAATGCTTCTTATGAAGTTTGGATGCTCAGATGCATTGTTGCCCATTGAGATGATCTTAACTTAGCCTAAGCCTTTTCTTTCTCAGCTCTCTCCATTTGTTCTCCTTATCCTTATCCTTTTAGCTATTACTTTTTCCTCGGTAGTGTTTTTTAGAATTTTTAATAGGTTGAAACTCAAGGCCCTGGTCATTTCTCAGTCATCCCTACTATTGTTGCTATGGAGCTTGCTTATCTTGCTTTCTCAAAGGAATCATGAACTGCTGCTGACTCAACCTTTTTCTATTTTCATGCTTTATTTTGTTTGACTATGTCATTTTTCTCTCATGCTTTTTAGTTATTGTTTTCTCTTTATTTTGTTTTCTTCTAATGTACTTAGATGAGGGTTTAGCTCTTTAGGTTTTTTTAGTAATGAGGTAGAATTTGAGCTTTATCCCTTTAAGGACATTGTATATTTTTTTATGGTAATAAAATCTAACTTTTCCACAAAAATACCCTAAACCCTAATCCTAACCCTAAACCTTAAACCCTAAACCCCAAACCTTAAAACACTAAATCTTAAACCATAAACTAACACTAAATCCTAAACCCCAAAATCCTTAAACCCTAAACCCTAAACTAACCCTAAACCCTAAGCTAACCTTAAACCCTATACTAACCCTAAAACCTAAACCAACCCTAATTAAACCTAAAACCCTAAAACCTAAACACAAAGCTATAAACCAAAACCTAAACACTAAACACACTAACTAACAATAAACCCTAAAACCTAAACCTTAAACCTAAACAAACCCTACACTAAGATAACCCTAAACCCTAAAACCCTAAATGCTAAAGCTAAAGCCTAAAGCCTAAACCCTAAACCCTAACCCTAAACCCTAAACACTAAAACCATAAACCCTAAAACCCTAAAAATTAAACCCTAAACCCTAAACTCTAAACCCTAAACCCTAAACCCTAAAAACCTAAAAACCTAAACCTAAACTAAA
This sequence comes from Cymbidium sinense, assembly GCA_021442155.1. Classification (NCBI taxonomy): domain Eukaryota; kingdom Viridiplantae; phylum Streptophyta; class Magnoliopsida; order Asparagales; family Orchidaceae; genus Cymbidium; species Cymbidium sinense. The sequence continues at coordinate 59,050 of JAKCPB010000436.1, read as the reverse complement.
TAAAACCTAAAATAAAATTAATAAATAAAACCAAAACCTAAATAAAAAATAAAATAAAATAAAATAAAAACCTAAACTAAAACCTAAATCTAAACCAAAAAATAAAATAAAAAATAATTGATTAAAACAAAATAAAATAAAAGAAATAAAAACCTAAACTAAATTAAAAAAAATAAAATAAACTTACGAATAAAAAACTTAAATAAAATAAAAACTAAATGTAAAATAGAAATAAAATAAACCTAAAAAAATTGAAAATAAAATAAATAAAAACCTAAACCTAAAAATAAACCTAAAAATAAATAAAAAAATAAAACCTAAACCCTAAACCCAAATAAACCTAAACATAAACCTAAACCCTAAGAATGGGAAAAACCTTGATGGTAAGAACATCACTGTCAACCAAGCACAGTCTAGATCTGGTGGTCGAGGCGAAGGTGGAGGCGAATTATCGCAGTGGTGGTGGGGGATTTGGAGGTGTTGGTAGATATGGAGGTGGTGGTCGTAGCAATGGTGGTTAGGGAAGCAGGAGGAGTGACGAAGGTTACAGTCGTGGTGGTGGCAGAGGGAGAGATCAGGGATATGATGGTAGATCCTGCTACACAAGAGGCCAAGGTGGTTCCGATGGGAATAAGAAAAAGAACAACCACTGACTGCTATGGAATTATGTCTTTAAATTGGTTATGGTTCTAGTTATCTAGGGTTTTTGATTTGCTCTATGTGTGCTCATTTATTATCTATGTTATCGCTTGTGTCTTATAAAACTTGGTGTGTTACTTGGTAGATGAAATCGAAAAGAAGAAATGTTGAATTTGAATTTATTCTCTATTAAAAAATATAACCAAAAACTCTAAACCCTAAACTAAAACCTAAACCCTAAACCTAAAACCTAAACCCTAAACCCTAAACCCTAAACCATAAAACCCTAAACCCTAAACCCTAAATTATAAACCCTAAAACCCTAAACCCTAAACCCTAAACCCTAAACCTTAAAACCTAAACCCTAAACCCTAAACCCTAAATTCCAAACCATAAACCCCAAACCTAAACCCTAAACTAACCATAAACCCTAAACCCTAAACCATAAACCATAAAAAGCTAAAAACCTAAACCTAAACTAAATAAAACCTAAAAAGTAAAATAAATAAAAACCTAAACCAAATTAAAATAAAATAATAAAATAAAATAAGAATAGAAACTAAAACCTAAACCTAAACCTAAACGTAAAAATAAAATAAAATAAAATATAAAAACTAAAATAAAATAAAATAAATAAAAACCTAAACTAAACTATAAAATAAAACTAAACCTAAAGTAAAATAAAATAACCTAAAACCTAAACCCTAAACTCTAAACCTAAAAAATGAAATAAAATAAATAAAACAATATAAAATAAAATAAAATAACTAAAAAATAAAAAAACTAAAAAGATAAAAAAGTTAAAAAAAATTTTAAAATAAAAAAACTAAATAAACTAAAAAAATTAAAAATTAAATAAAAAACTAACTAAAACCCCTTCAGCTCTAGTGAGATTCCTCATGTGTTGTTGTCCTTGCTATGGCTTCTTGGTGAGTGTTTGAACATTTTTTCTCATGGATTCCCTTTAGATTGTTGGCCTTAGGTTGATCTCGACCTATTTTGGTCACAGCGTTGTGACTCATGGCATCGACTTCTTCCAATCCATGGGGTAAATCTCATGAGCCGAAAAATCTGTTAGGGCATCAGAGTTTTTGGGTAATTGTACCTCTAGATTACCTATTTTTACTAATTCTTTCAAAGATTCTTTAGCTATTAAGAACTCCTCCACCGACCCTCCTTTGAATTTGGATCATATGATGTTTAAAGGTAGTCCGACGATTATGATTTTAGATGCTGATATTGAAAGATTAGCTGAGCCTTTTATTTTTTCTTTGATTGGAAAGTTTTCCTTCAAACAGCCTAATATGGAAGATATTCATTCTTTTTTTCATAGCTTAAATTTATCTAGTTCTTTTTCTATTGGGTTGACTGATGCGAGGCATGTTCTGATTAAACTTTCTAAAGATCTTGATTATGAAAGAATTTTTTATAGGCATTCTTGCTATATTTTTAAATGTCAAATGTGTATTCTGAAGTGGACGCCTATGTTTGATGTTAATGAAGAGTCTCTTATTGTTCCCATTTGGATTTCTTTTCCTAACATGTGGATTCATCTATTTAATCATCAGATTCTTTATGCTATTAGGTCAAATTTTGGTCTGCCTTTACAAGTTGATCAAGCAACAGCTACTTTTTCTAGACTGTATGTTGCTAGAATTTTTGTTGAGATTGATATTACTAAAAAATATTTGAAAGAAATTTGGTTGGGTTCATAGAATTATGGTTATTTTTAGAAAGTTATTTTTGAGAACTTTCCCAATTTTTGTAATCATTGTAAGATTCATGGGCATGAAATTTCTGAATGTTTTATTGCACATCCATCTCTTAGGAAGAAAATCACCAGTAAGAATTTGATTGTTGAAAAAACTGATGATTCTCTCAAGTTGTTTAAAGAGAAATATAATTTTCAAAATTCTAATGTTTTGCAAAACCAAATTTCTAAATCTTAAAAAAAAATTTTTACCTATTAATGATTTGCCTAATGCACAAGGTAATTTTGATGTTCTTGAAAAAGTTTTGACTAATAACCATGCTCTAAGTGTTTCTTTTGATGATTCTATTAAGGGAAGACTTTAGAGGTGGTGGTTAATGATTCTATTGGTTTGGATGTTGTGCATAAGTCCTTTCATGATGATGGTTTAAATATTATGCTAACACCATTTCTTCCAATCGATTTTGTTTCTTTCTCCTATGTCTTCTCTAGATCATGGGAAAGAGATTATTTCTTTGCCTTCTTTGATTGAGAATGGCAGTGAAAAGATTGTTCTTATTTCTAATATTTTAACTTTTGGTCCTGATAATCTTGTTAATATTGGCGATCCTTCTTTTATAAAATAAGATTTAGATACCTGTGACAATTCTCTCATTGTTAATAGTTCTATTTCAGTTCAAAATGATGGTTTTTCTATGATTGGTAATTCTATTCAAAATTTTGGTAATATGCTATGTGTTTCTAAAGGATTGGAATCTTATTTTAATCCCTTACATGAAGTTTGTACAAAATCTGATTTTGCTTCTCTTGATTCTTTTATGAATGAGGATAGGGAGGATACTCTTCAGATTTTGTTGGAAGGTGAAAATTTTGATAATTTCCTTGTTAATAAATCTCTTTCTGCTCCTTTTTTTCACTGATTCAAAAATGAATACTATTTTTAGTTTCCTTTATCTAATGTTGTGGATGTTTATGAATGCCCTTCTTCGAATTTGATATTTCACTGATCCCCATGCCTTTATAACAACACGATTCTTTTTGCATGGAGATTTTGAGAAAGGGAATGGTTATAAACCTGCTTACAAGAAGAAAAGGAAAAAAAGTGTTTGATTTATGCCCTCCTCACTTGTCGAGGGTTACCTGCTACAAAGCATCTTGGAAATAATATCTCTTATCCTTGGGAGGTGTTTTCTAGTTTTATCTATGTTGGTTGAGCTTTTATATGTGTTTTCTGAGTATTGGCTTCATTAATTTTTCTTCTTCTAGTTTGTTTTTTTCATGTTCATTGGTTTTTTTTGGTTTCTTCTTTTCTCTATTTTTTGTGTTGGTGGTTTTGTTCCTGCTATTTCCTCTCTTGGTGCTTTGCACCTTTTGGTAGGTTGGGATTTTGTCATGTGGTTTGTCCCTTATTGTTTCTTTTTTATTTTATATCATTGGCCTCTTTTTCTATATTATTTGTTTTCTTGCTCTTTCCTGGCTATTTTTCTTGTGCTCTGGTTATTCTCTTTATTTGGTGCCTTGGTGGTTTTGGATTGGTGTTGTTGTATTCTATTTTTTATCTTTGATGGCTCTTTTCTTTTTTTTTGAGTTTCTTTTCTCCTTTTAAGAGGTGTTCATATTTGGTTTGTTGGGAATGCCTTATGTTAATTTTTTCTATCTCTTCCTCTCTTTTCATTTTCCTTAGGTTCACTTTTTCTTTGGTTGGGTGGCTATTATGATAGGTTTGTATTTTTATTTGGTTTAGATGGCTATGATGATAAGATGAATTTTTTCCTTGATAATTTTATGGTTGGTGACTTTTCCTATTTGTAACCCATCTTTGAAGTCGGATACACTTAGGATTTGATGCCCTCATTATTGTGATTATCCTTCTTTCCTCATATCTGAGAGTTTTTCTCTTAATGTTTTTTGATCTCCTCGTCGAGATTTCTTGTAGGTTGTAGATTCTCATTTCCGCTGGTCTCTTCTTCTTCTTGAGGGAGCTGAGTCACCATGGTCTCTTAGATGGTCGGAGTTATCTTCCCAGGTTTAATTTTCCTTTGGTTCTTCGTCTCTTGAGGTTCTTTGGAGCTGGATTCTTCCTTTTGCTTGGCTTTTTTTTGTTTTTTTCCTTGTTTTTTTTTCTTTATTCCTCTTAATCTATTAGGGACTAAACTCTTTAAGATTCTCCAGCTCATTTGAGCAAGTAGTTTTTTCTTTTGAGTTTAGTCTCTAATCTTTGTTTTTTTTTCTTTTCTCGAGCAATAAATTCTTATTAGTTTAAAAAAACCCTAAACCCTGAAACCTAAAACCCTAATCCCTAAACCTAAATCCAAAAAACCTAAAAACCTAAACCTAAACTAAATAAAACCTAAAAACAAAATAAATAAATAAAAACCAAAATCTAAATAAAATAAAATAAAATAAAATAAAAACCTAAACTAAAACCTATACTTAAACCTAAACCTAAAAATAAATAAATATAAAAAATAAATACTAAACTAAGATAAAATAAATAAAAACCTCAACTAAACTAAAAAATAAAATAACCCTGAAAATAAAAAACCTAAATAAAATAAAAACTAAACAAAAAATAAAAATAAACATAAACATAAATATAATATAATAAAATACAAACTAAATAAAAACCTAAACCTAAAAAATAAACCAAAAATAAACCTAAAAAATAAATAAAAAACCTAAACCAAAACTAAAAAAACTAAACTTAAAATAAACAAAATAAAAAAAACCTAAGACTAAATTAAAATAAACTAAACTAAAATAAAAACAACCTAAACCTAAATCAAAAATAAACTAAACCTAAACCCTAAACTAAATAAAATAAAATAAACCAAAAATAAACCTAAACTAAAAAAATAAAACCTAAAAATAAACCTAAAATAAAACCTAAAACCTTAACCTAAAAAAATAAAATAAAACCTAAACCTAAACCTAAAAAAAATAAAAATAAACCTAAACATTAAAATAAAATAAAATAAAAAACTAAACTACAAAATAAACATAAACCTAAACGTAAACTAAAAAAATAAAAAAATAAAACCTAAACAAAATAAATAAACTAAACTAAATAAAAATAAAAAATAAACCTAAATAAAAAATAAATAAAAAAACTAAAATAAATAAAAAATAAACTAAATAAACATAAACCTACCACTAATTTTAAAAAAACTAAAACCCTAAACCCTAAACCCTAAACTTAACCCTAAACTAAAAACCCTAAACTCTACAACCCTAAACCTACTAACCCAAATAAACAAAATAAAACCTAACCTAAACCTAAACCCTAAAACTAACCCTAAACTCTACAACCCTAAAACCTAAACTATAAACCTAAACCCTAAACCCTAAAAAAACCCTAAACAAACCCTAAACCTTAAACCCTAAACCCTAAAACCTACAATAAACCCTAAACCCAAAACCCAAAAATGTGAACCCTAATCCTAAACCTAAATCCCTAAACCCTAAACACTAAACCAAACCCTAAACTAAAAATAATAATAAAAAAATTAAAACTAAATAAATAAATAATAAATAAAAAATAAATAAATAAAACCCTAAACTCTAAACCCTAAACTAAAAAAGCTAAAACCTAAACATAAACTAAATAAAACATAAAAATAAAATAAATAAATAAATCATAAACAAAATAAAATAAAAAGTTGAAATCAAATAAAAACATAAACATAAACCTAAAAAAAAATAAAATAAAATATAAATACTAAAATAAACTAAATTAAATAAAAACCTAAACTAAACAAAAATAAAAAAACCTAAATAAAATAAAACTAAACCTAAAATAAAAATAAAATAAAATAAAAAGTAAATAAAACCTAAATAAAATAAAAATGAAAATAAAAAAAATTTAAAAACTAAAATAAATAAAAAATAAGTAAAATAAATCTAAACCTACAAGTTTACTTAATTTTGAAAAAGTAAAAAAATAAAAAACCTTAACCCTAAATAGTAAACCCTAAACTAATCCCTAAACCTAAACCCTAAACCCTAAACCCTAAATCCTAAACCCTAAAACCCTAAACCCTAAACCCTAACCCTAAACCTTAAACCCTAAACCTTACACCCTATACCCTAAAACCTAAACCCTAAATCATATAACCTAAACCCTGAACCCTAAACCTTTAATCCTAAAAACCTAAAAACCAAAACCTAAACTAAATAAACCCTAAAAATAAATTAAATAAAAATCCTAAACCTAAAGAAATAAAATATTAAATTAAATTAAATAAAAACCTTATTTAAAACTGAAACATAAACTAAAAAATAAAATAAAATAAATAAAAATAAAATAAAATAAAATAAAAGCTTAAACTAAACCAAAATATTAAATAAACCTAAGAATAAAAAACCTAAATAAAACAAAACTCAACGAAAATAAAAAAATAAAATAAACCCTAAATGAAAACTAATAAAACCTAAACCTAAAACCTAAAAAAAATAAAACCCAAAAATAAAAAAAATAAAACTAAACCCTAAACTCAAAAGAAATGTAAACCTAACATAAAAATAAAATAAACAAAATAAAATAAACTTAAACCTAAAATAAATAAATAACTAAACCTAAACTTAAACCTAAATTAAATAAAATAAAAAAAAACTAAAAGTAAACCTAAACCTAAACTAAAAAATAAACCTAAAAATAAACCTAAAAATAAATCCTAAAAAATAAAATAAAACCTTATCCTAAACCTAAAAAATAAAATAAAACCTAAACCTAAAAAATAAAATAAAATAAACTCAACTAAAATGAACTTAAACCTAAACCTAAACCTAAAAAATAAATTAAAATAAAAAACATAAAATAACTAGCTAAATTAAATAAAAAAATAAACCAAATAAAATAAAAAAGAAAGTAAACTAAAATAAATAAAAATAAACTAAATATACTAAATAAATCAAACCATTTTTAATTTTTTTTAAAAAACCTTAAACCCTAAATCCTAAACCCTAAATCTTAAAAGCAAAAATCTTAAACCTTAAACCCTAAACCCTAAATCCTAAACCCTAAACCCTAAACCCTAAACCCTAAAACCCTAAACCTAAACCCTAAACTAACTTTAAACCCCAAACTTTAAACCCTAAACTATAAAGCCTAAACTCTAAACCCTAAACCCTAAACCCAAAAATCCTAAACCCTAAACCCTAAACTAACTCAAAACCCTAAATCCTAAACCCTAAAAACCCTAAACCATAAAGCCTAAAGCCTAAACCATAAAGCCTAAAGCCTAAACCCTCAACCCTAAGCTTACCTTAAACCCTAAACCCTAAAAATAATAAACCCTAAAGCCTAAACACTAAACTCTAAACCTTAAACCTAAACCCTAAAACCCTAAACCTTAAACCCTAAACCCTAAACCCTAAACTGTGAATTTTAAAAACCCAAGATCCATCACTACCACGAGTACACCATGGAGTTATTGGCCCAAATTCTAGAGGTTACCATTTATAAGATTCTTCGAGGAGAGAATGTCATAGCGTGTGCTTTAGCAAAGCTTACTATGGAGTTGGCATGTCTGAAGGATGAGTCCATATCAATAAAGGTCTAAAATAAACAAGTCTTATCCATTATTGATATTGAACTCATCAAAAAGTACTCTCTTGAAGGGGAGGTTGCCATTGCCAAGAAGGACAAGGTGTTAGATTGGAGGAAACCATTCATGGATTACCTAAATAAAGGCAAACTACCTCAAGAGAAGTCCCAAGACCATTAGATGAAGCACAGAGCACTTTCCTACACTCTTGGTGATGGTGCCTTGTATTGACAATCTTTCGATCATATGTGGTTACATTCTTTATACAAACATAAAGCCTATAAGATCATTATTAAGGTAAACTCAAGATTATGTGGAGCCAACCAATCTGGTCTAAAGATGAAAGATAAGATAAAGAGGCTAGGATACTACTAGCCATTGATGATCAAAGATTGCATGGATATGGCTGACCAATGTCAAATACATACATATTGTGGTCCTACCCAACATTCAACATCCTACATCCTCATGGCCATTCAGTGTTAGGTATCATAGTGTGTTTGATTGATCCTCTTCTTTCAAGGGTCATAAATTCATCTTAGCTACTAACTACTTTTCCAAATGAAGGTGATTCTCAGAGGTCAGCTCAAAGATGCTCTATTTTTTAGGAACCATATCATATATAGGTTGAGTGCCTCAAAAAATTATATTTGATAATGCTACTTCATTCAAGAGCACCGAGATTAACAAATTTGCCCGAAGTCATAAGATAGATTGGAGATATTCTACCATCAACTACTCAAGGGTAAACGGCTTAGCAGAAACCTTCAATAAAACTCTCATCCAAATATTGAAGAAAATACTCATCAACAATAAGCGATAGTAGCATTAGCAGTTAGTTGAAGCCCTGTGGGCCTACTGCACCACATATTGAATCCAACTCATTTTACTCCTTTTTATTTAGTGTATGGGTTTGAAGCCATTCTACCATTAGAAGTCCAACTCCCATCACTAAGGATAGTTGTGGGTAAAGATCACAATAAAGCGTAACATAAAGGTTAGAAGAGATCAAAATATTGGAGGAGAGATGCCTGCGGGCATGCCAAAACCTCGAGTTGAACAAAGCTAAAATGATTCAAGCTCATAAATTGGTCCATTCTAAAGCTTTTCAAGTAGGAGAGCTTAGTTTAGTGCTAAGGAGACTTACTGTTGCCCATCGTAAGATGGGAGGCATGTTTGAACCCACTTGGGAAGGCCCTTTTTCCATAGAGAAGGCATACCAAGGAGGATCTTATCAGCTTATTAATCATAAAGGAGAGTGCCCAATGCTTCCAATCAATGGGATCTACTTAAAGAAATATTATAAATCATGTTTGAAAATAATTATCATCAATGAAAATTCCATTTCAAATTTAATCTCTTCCATATTGAAAGTATTCTTATTTTTTGAATCCTCCATGATGTGTTTAGGGTAGGTGTAATGAACTCGTGCAGCGTCCTATCCTTCATCAACACAACACAAACACAAACTACACACAAACATATAAAATAAACACATATCTTTTATCTCAAGCTACTTTGAGTTGAGTTAACACCCCAAATCAGTCACTCAAGAATGCTCTAGGTCGCCGACGCTTACCCTTCTGTGTCACCCTAATGGTCTTCTTGCTTTGGAGGATGTAAGTCTGTTACAATTTTCATCCTTACTTGGCCACTACACACCAACGAGCACCTTGTTAGCTTGGTAGGCCTTATTACACGGCGTAGTTGCTATGTTGGCTTCATTTAAGAGAATGTGAGTCGCTACACTTTCTTCTTGGATTTCATGAATTAACTAGTCGAGTATATATGGATTAGAGTGATAGTAGCTCTTTCCCTCCTGACTACTTCAAGTCTGGGTCCAATCCTTCCTGGGGGCTCCCTGCTTAGTAGTCACTCTAGGTCAAATAGCATATGTCTCATCGATGATAGACTATCCTGATGTTCAGTTTTACTTGGAAACTTGTAAGGCTACACGCTTTCTTTCCAAATTGATTGTTGAACACTTATGGGCACCTTAGGTTGTTTATTTCTCACTATGTTAATGGATACATGACTCATACTGATGAATACACCTTAGGATAGTTGTTTCTCGCACCTTAGGATACACCACTCATGTCAGATGTAATTCTGCTATGCTTTCTCCTTGAGTTAGCCACTATACACCTATAGGGTTTCCTTTCCAGGGCTTAGGATAATGCCCGTAGCAGCACCTCGCTTGTGGACACTATATCTGGATCACAGCCATTGTGACCCTATTTACACACTACCCAGGTTACTATTGGATTAGACAGTTCTCCTTTCCTTATAATCACCCCTGTGTTTGGAGAGTCCATCTTATGGATGTGTAGATTCTCCCTTGATCTAGTAAATCTAAGATAGGTCAAGATAGACATAGCCCTTTCTTAGTGTGGTCCCTCGCACACTAATAGGGTCCATGCAAACATAAATATATATATATATATTCGCTTGTAGATTAAGAGGACACCCCTAGCAGTACATTTTCCCATGCATCCTATCTTTGGCAAGTTAGCAAAACTCCCTAGCTAATTACTCTTGAGTTGATGTAAGTCCCCAACATTCACTCTAGTCTCCTAAGTTAGGTTCTATTTGTTATGCTACCAACAAGTCACCCTGTGGGTTGTCTCCCGCTTTAGAAGATGTAAGTGCTATGCCTTCTTCTAGCATAGTATTTGCATAGGCAAAGGCAAACCTCTTAGGTTCTAGCTCTACCCCAGACCAGTAGACTATCCCTTTGGATTTGTAAATCGATCCCCTTCTGTGGTCCATCACACACCGCCTTGGTCCATAAATTAACTCTATTTGATCGAGCTCACATCCCCAATGGATATGCCCTCAATTTGAAATCAAACTAAACCAAACAAATCATACCAAATCACATGAAATTAAGATAAAATTAATCCCCGCCTACTTTGAGTTGACATAAGTCCCCATTGACATTCACTCAGTAATCACCCTAGGTTGAGATTTATTGTGCATCCAATAGGTCACCCTAGTGATTATTCCTCATTTCAGAAGATGTAAGTCTACTACGCCTTCTTTCTAGCATAGTCGTTGCACACCGAAAGGCAACCCCTTAGGTTGGCTATCTCTACCTCGCAACTGGTAGACTATCCCATTGGATTTGTAAACCTACGGTGGTCAAGGCTGATATAGCCTCTTCTCAATGGATTCATCGCACACTGATAGGATCCATACATTAACTCAAATTAAATTAAACCCCATATAATTTTTCCTAGTAGAGTTAAATCATACCCTTCTCCCAAGTGGAGCCCCAAATCATATATAAATAAGTCAAGCAAACAAATCAAATTCAAAACCAACCTTCCCAATGGAGTCAAATTAAGCTAACTCCCCCAGTAGAGTCTAAGTCAAAGAAATCCAACCAAACTCTTATTCCTAGCAAATACATCCCCAAACAAATCTATGAAATCAAACTCACATCTTAATCTGCTGTGAATAGCCCAAACCTGCTTCTTTAGTGGAAGGTTCATATACCCGATCCCCAGTGGACTCGAGCCCTAGCAGATGTTCCTCCACATTAATAAAAACTAAACAGATTAAAGTTGATTCAATCTTAATCCATGGTGGATTATAGATTCTTATCCTAATCTCTTTTCCATAAATTATATAATCAAATTCAAACTCAAACCTTATCCCTAGCAAATTTTCTTTTTCTTTTACATAGACCCTCACATGTCATGTCCAATGCATGTGTGATCCCCTAAGATCTCCCTCATGTCCTTGACATGAAATGCTCATCAAATATTATTTATTCTCTTATGACCTTTAATACTTCACCAAAATGCCTAACAATGTATTCCTTCAAATTACATCATCTTAACATTATAATAACCATTTTATGATTTTTTTAATGGTGCAAGCTCAAACTAACTATACAATATCCCTCTAAACATATTATAGTGTGAATTAACAAACTATATTATACTATAATAGATGATGTTATATTATAATTTGCTATAATATAATATATTGTCCAACATTACACCTCATTAGAATCATGTAAATGTAACAAATAACAAAATTTTCTCAAAATATGAATAATTTTCATTTTGGATGCAAAATTATTTATTTTCTATTAGAAATGGTACAAAATAGCATAATTTTGGTGTTGCTTCTTAGTGTGTGCTGAATTTAAATTCTTCCATCTTAACCTTCAAAATTAACATTTATGTGAGTTTTGACCCAATGTATTATAACAAAAGCAAAACATACTAAAATGTACAATAATATTTAGTAACACACTACTAGATTCATATATATGCAAAGTCATATTGTTAAGTACATTATATTTTAATATGTTTTCATATAATATATTATCTTACATTACACCTTAAAATGAATCACTTTAAAAGAAAAATTTATAAAATTTGGTTGAAAAATGAATATTTATTTTGGATGCAAAATTCCATTCTTTTGATTAAATGACACACCATAGCACACCCCCAATGATGTTTCCTAAAGCTTGCCTTAAATTTGGCCAAATCCCATCATCTCAACCTATAAATTAGTATTTATATGAATAATACAAGTACAAACTCTACTATGTCATACTATAACAAACTAAAATATGCTAAACAACAAGTAGTAATAAAAAAATAGTATGTTATGCATGATGCTACACTATGTTATGGCATCTTATATTATAATACATTATTACATATTATATTATATTATATTATATTGCATATCACATCACAAGGGATTGTTAAGATAAAAAAATCATAAAATTAGTCAAAATAATAAAAAACTATATATTTTGGTCATATCAGTTACATATTTTAAATTAAAATAATATATTATGATGCCATGCTCTACCTATTATGAATTTGCCAAATTCCACCATTTTAAAGTCTAAATCAACATTTTTATAAATAATGCTAGTGTAGGCTCGATTGCATGATTGTAAAATACTAAAGAATTTAAAATGCATAATATATTATGATATATGATGCTTACTATGCTACAACATATAATATTTATTTTGAACATAAAATCTTACTTTTTTATAGTATAAGTGGCACACCTTTGGTACTATAACTAATTCCACTTCAAATTTAATAAATTTCATCATCGATTTATTAAATCAATATTTTATGATTTATATTAATATAAACTATAGAACAATACCATAATATACTAAAACATTTCAAAACATCTTATAACATCTAAAACACATCACTACATGCTCAATATATGATGTTACATTATACTATAATATATGGTATTATAATATGATTTAGGGTTAGGGTTTAGAGTATTCAAATCTCTAATAGTCAAGGGAAGTCGCTTGAATGCATTTTCTTTAACTACCATAACAATGTTAGGATTAGTTCATTCTTTAGATCTACTCCTAATGACATCTTTATTTAAGGTTTAGGGTTTAGGGTTTGGCTAGGGTTAGTTTAGGGTTTAGAGTTTTGGGTTTAGGGTTTAGGGTTTACAATTTAGGGTTTGGGGTTTAGGGTTTAGGGTTTAAGGTTGTAAGTTTTAGGGTTTAAGGTTTAGAGTTTTTAGGTTTAGGGTTTAAGGTTTAGGGTTTAAGGTTTTAGGGTTTAGGGTTTTGGGTTAATGGTTTAGGGTTTAATTTATAGGGTTTAGAGTTTAAGGTTTAGGGTTTAGAGTTTAGGGTTTAGTATTTAGTGTTTAGGGTTTAGGGTTTTTAGGGTTTAGAGTTTAGGTTGAGGGTTGAGGGTTAAGGGTTTAGGGTTTAGGTTTTAGGTTTAGGGTTTAAGTTTTAGTTTAGGGTTTAGGGTTAGGGTTTAGGGTTTAGGGTTATAGAGTTTAAGGTTTTTTTAATAGAGAATAAATTCAAATTCAACATTTCTTATTTTAAATTTTATGAACCAAGTAGCACCCATGTTTTCTAAAACATAAGCGATGAGATAGATAAAAAATGAGCACCCATACAACAAATTAAAATCCCAAGATAAGTAGAACCATCTCTACTATAAAGACACAATTCCATAAGTAGCAGATCAGATCAATGGTTCTTCAATTTCTCCAGTTCCCATCAAAACCATCCCCGCCTATCGAGTAGCGGGATCCGCCATCATATCCCCAATCTCTCCCTCCACCACCACCATGGTTGTAACCTCCATCTCCTCCTCCTCCATAACCACCTTTGCTCTCACCACCTCCATATCCACAACACCTCGAGATCCCCACCACCATTATGATGCGCCTTGCCTCCACCACCCAGGATATAGTTGATGGTGATGTTCTGTTGTCAGGTTCTACCCATTCTTAGGGTTTAGGGTTTAGTTTAGGGTTTAGGGTTTAGAGTTAGTTTAGGGTTTAGGGTTTAGGGTTGTAGGTTTTAGGGTTTAGGGTTTAGGGTTTAGGGTTTAGGGTTCTAGGGTTTAGGTTTTATGCTTTTAGAGTTTAGGGCTTAAGGATTAGGGTTTAGGGTTTAGGGTTTAGGGTTTACAGTTTAGGGTTTAGGTGTTAGGGTTTAGGGTTTAGAGTTTACGGATTAAGATTTTGGGTTTAAAAGGGTTTTTTTATAAAATAAGTAAACCGGTAGGTTTAGATTTATTTCATTAATTTTTTATTTATTTGAGTTTATTTTATTTTTCATTTTTATTGAGGTTTATTTTTTATTTTTACTTAGTTTAGTTTATTTATTTTTGGTTTTTTTATTTTAGTTTAAGTTTTTTAATTTTATTTATTTTTTAGGTTTAGGTTTATTTCTTTAGTTGAGTTTTATTTTTATTTTCTTTTTTGGGTTTATGTTTTATTTTTTATTTTTGGTTTATGTTTAGGTTTTTATTTTATTTTTTTAGGTTTAGCTTTTAGGTTTTTATTTTAAGTTTATTTTTAGGTTTTATTTTTTAGTTTAGCTTTAGGTTTATTTTTAGTATAATTTATGTTATTTAGTTTAGGCTTAGGTTTAGGTTTAGTTTATTTTAGTTTAATTTATTTTAGTTTAGGTTTAGGTTTATTTTATTTTGTTTATTTTATTTTATTTTAGGTTTAAGTTTTTTTTAGTTTAAGGTTTAGGTTTATTTTTATTTATTTTAAGCTTATTTTTATTTAAGTTTTATTTAGTTTTTTTATTTTATTTTGGTTTATTTCATTTTAGTTTTATTTTTATTTTTTTTTATTTTAGTTTAGGTTATTATTTATTTTATTTTAGATAGTTTTATTTTATATTATATTTTACTTTTAAGTTTAAGTTTAGGTATTAGTTTATGTTATTATTATTATTATTATTTATTATTATTATTATTTATTATTATTATTTTATTATTATTATTTTAGGTTTAGGTTTATTTATTTATTTATTTTATTTTTAGGTTTTATTTAGTTTAGGTTTTAGGTTTTTTAGGTTTTAGATTGAGTTTAGGTTTATAGGTTTAGGTTTTAGTTTAGGTTTAGGGTTTAGGGTTTAGGTTTAGTTTAGGGTTTTAAAGTTTAGGGATTAGGGTTTAGGTTTAGGGTTTAAGTTATTGTTTAAGTTTAGGGTTTTAGTTTAAGTTAGGGGTTTAGGTTTAGGGAGGTTTAGGGTTTAGGGTTTTTTTAGTTTAGGTTAGTTTAGGGTTTAGGTTTGATTTAGGGTTTATTTAGGGTTTAGTTTAAATTTTTATAGTTTAGTTATTTAGTTTACTTTTTTATTTATTTAGTTTAATTTAATTTTAATTTTATTTAGTTTAATCTATTTTTAGGTTAATTTATTTAGTTTATTTTTTTTTAGGTTTAGGTTTATGTTTATTTTTTAGTTTAGCTTTATTTTATTTTATTTTTGTAAGTTTTACTTTTATTTTTTTTTTTATTTTTAAGTTCACATTTTATTTTATTTTTTTTTTTTTTTTTAGGATCTTTTAGGTTTATTTTAAGTTTTGTTAGTTTAGTTTAGTATTATTTTTATTTTTATTTTATTTTATTTAGTTTAGGTTTAGTTTATTCTAGTTAGTTTGATTTTAATTTATTTTTTTTTAGGTTTAGGTTTTCAATTTTATTTTATTTAGTTTAGGTTTTTTTTATTTTTTTTTTTTGTTTAGGTTTTAGTTTAGGTTTTATTTTTTATTTATTTTTATATTAGTTTAATTTTTTATTTTTTTTATTTTAGAATTATTTTATTTAGGGTTTAAGGATTAGGGTTAGGGTTTAGGGTTTAAGGTTTAGGTTTTAGGGTTTAGGGTTTAGGGTTTTTTAGGGTTTAGGGATGTAGGTTTAATACTTATAGTTTAGGGGTTAGTTTTAGGGTTTAGGGTTTAGGTTTAGGGTTAGTTAAGAGTTTAGGGTTTAGGTTTCCATGTTTAGGGTTTAGGGTTAGTTTTAGGTTTTAAGGTTTAGGGTTTTTTTAAAAAAAATTAAGTTAACTGATATGTTTAGGTTTATTGAGTTTATTTTTTATTTATCATAGTTTTTTAATATTTTTATTTAGGTTTATTTTTTATTTATATTTAGTTTAGTTTTTTTTTTTTTAGGTTTATTTATTTTAGTCTATTTTAGGTTTATGTTTAGGTTTATGTTTATTTTTTAGTTTAGTTTTATTTATTTATTTTTTAGGTTTAGGTTTGATTTTTTTATTTTTAGGTTTAGGTTTAGGTTTTAGGCTTTTATTTTAGGTTTAAGTTTACATTTAATTTAATTTATTTTTTTTAGTTTAGGGTTTAGGTTTTGTTTTCTTTAGGTTTAAGTTTAAGTTTTATTTATTTTAGTTTAGTTTATCTTAGTATAGGTTTAGGTTTATTTTATTTTGTTTATTTTAGGTTTAGGTTTTTTTTAGTTTAGGCTTTAGGTTTTATTTTTTATTTATTTTTAGGTTTATTTTTAGGATTATTTTTTTAACTTTAGGTTTTATTTATTTTATTATATTTTAGGTGTTTTTAAGGTTTATTTTATTTTATTTAGTTTAGTTTAGGTTTTATTATATTTTATTTTAGATTCATTTTAAATTTTTATTTATTTTTAGGCTTTCATTTAAGTTTATTTTTTATGTTTAGGATTTTATTTAGTTTTTTTTATTTTATTTACTCTAAGTTTATTTTATTTTTAATTTTTATTTTATTTAGGTTTGTTACTTTTTAGTTTAGTTTAGGCTTTTATTTATTTTATTTTAGTTTATTTTTTATTTTGATTTTATTTTATTTTTAGGTTTAAGTTTTGGCTTTAGTTTATGTTTTTATTTATTTTTTTAATTTTGTTTAGGTTTATTTATTTATTTTAGTTTTAGGTTTTATTAAGTTTAGGTTTAGGTTTTTAGATTTTTAAGACATAAGGTTTAGGCTTTAGGCTTTAGGCATTAGTCTATAGGGTTTAAGGTTTGGGTTTAGGGTTTAGGGTTTAGTGTTTCGGCTTTAGGGTTTAAGGTTTTAAGGTTTAGGTTTAGGTTTAGGGTTTAGGGTTTAGAGGGGTTTAGGGTTTAGGTTTAGCTTTAGGGATTAAGTTTTAAGGTTTAAGGTATAGAGCTTTACATAGAGGGTTTAAGTTAGATTAAGGTTTAGGTTTAGGGTTTAGGATGAGTTAGGGTTTAAGTTTTAGGTTTTAGGGTTAGTGTTTAGTTTAGGTTTAGGTTTAGGATTTTTTAGGGTTTAGGTTTATAGTTTAGGTTTAGGTTTAGGGTTTAAGATTTAGGGTTTAGGATTTATGGTTCTTTTTTAAAATCAAACCATAGGTTTATGTTTATTTAGTTTACTTAATTTATATTTTATTTATTTTAATGTATTTTTCTATTTAGGTTTAATTTTAATTTTTATTTTGATTAGTTTATTTATTTTAGGTTTATTTATTTTAGTTTAGTTTTTTTTACTTTAGTTTATTTTATTTTTTTAGGATTAGGTTTTATTTTTTATTTTTAGTTTTAGGTTTTATTTTTTATTTTATTTTCTTAGGTATAGGTTTTAGGTTTTTATTTTAGGTTTATTTTTGGGTTTTATTTTTTAGTTTAAGTTTAGGTTTATTTTTAGTTTATTTTATTTTATTTAGTTTAGGTTCAGGTTTAGGTTTTATTTTTTTAGTTTAGTTTATTTTAGTTTAGGTTTAAGTTTATTTTATTTTTTTTAGGTTTAGGTTTTTTTAGTTTATAGTTTATTTTTTATTTTTTATTTATTTTTAGGTTTATTATTTATGTTTAGGTTTTAATTTAGTTTTTAATTTATTTTATCTTAGGTTTATTTTATTTAGGGTTTAGGGTTTTGAGTTAGGGTTTAGGGTTTAGGGTTTAGGGTTTAGATTTTAGGGTTTAGGGTTTTAGGGTTTAGGGTTGTAGGTTTAGGGTTTATTTTAGGGTTTAGGGTTTAGGGTTTGTTTAATTAAGTAAACCAGTATGTTTTGGTTTATTTATTTTATTTATTTATTTTATTTATTTCAGTTTATTTTATTTATTTTTATTTAGGTTGATTTTTTTAGTTTAGTTTATTTATTTTAGGTATATTTATTTTAGTTTAGGTTTTTTATTTTAGTTTATTTTTAAGGTTTAGGTTTATGTTTATGTTTATTTCCATAAGCAGCAGATCGGATCAGCTGTTCTTTAGTTTCTCTAGTTCCCATCAAAACCACCCTGACCTCTCGACTAGTAGGATCCACCATTATATCCCTGATCTCTCCATCCACCACCACCATGCCTATAACCTCCATCGCTCGTCCCACCTCCATAACCACCACTGCTCCGACCACCACCTCCATATCTCCCCCCTCCTCCCCACCACTATGATAACCACTGCCTCCGCCTTCACCTCCATTGCCAATTCTAGGGAGCACGGTTGTGGTGATGTTCTGTCGTCGAGGTTTTACATTCTTAGGGTTTAGGTCTAGGTTTAGGTTTTAGGGTTTATGTTTATTTTTTAATTTATTTAGTTACTTTAGGTTTTTCTTAAAGGTTTTTGGTTTAGGGTTTAGGGTTTAGGGTAAGTGTTTATGGTTTAGAGTTTAAATTTTAGGGTTTAGGGTTTAGGATTTTAAGGTTTAGGGTTTTAGGGTTTATGCTTTTAGGGTTTAAGGTTTAGGGTTTAGGGTTTTGGGTTTTAGGGTTTAGGGTTTACGATTTAGTTGTAGGATTTAGGGTTTAGGGTTTAGGGCTTAGGGTTTAGAATATAGGGTTTAAGGTTTTTTTTAAAATTAAGTAAACTCATAGTTTAAGTTTATTTAGTATATTTAGTTTATTTTTTATTTATTATAGTTTACTTTATTTTTTATTTTTTTATTTTTTATTTTTATTTTATTTATTTTAGATTTATTTATTTTAGTTTAGGTTTTCTATTTTAGTTTATTTTAGGTTTAGGTTTTTTTTTAGTATAGGGTTTAGGTTTTATTTTTATTTAATTTTAGGTTTATCATTTAGGTTTATGTTTTTTTTAACTTTTAGTGTATTTTATTTTAGGTTTTTTTATTTAGGGTTAACGTTTAGTTCTTATTTTATTTATGTTTTTATTCTTAGGTTTATTTTATTTTTTAGTTTAGTTTAGGTTTTATTTATTTTATTTTAATTTATTTTTATTTTTTTATTATATATTATTTTTATGTTTAGGTATAGGTTTTAGTTTAGGTTTTTCTTTTTTAATATTTTATTTAGGTTTAAGTTTTTTATTTATTTTATTTTTAGGTTATATTTAGTTTAAGTTTTAATTTTTAAGTTTTTAGGATTTAGGATATAGGCTTTAGGGTTTATGGTTCAGGGTTTAGGGTTTAGGGTTTATGGTTTAGGGTTTGGGGTTTAGGGTTTAGTGTCTGAGGGTTTTAGGTTTTAGGGTTTAGGGTTTAGGGTTTAGGGTTTTTATGGTTTAGGGTTCATGGTTTAGGGTTTAGGGTTTAGGGTCAGCTTTGGGTTTAAGGTTTAAGGTTTATGGCTTAGGCTTTAGGGTTTAGGGTTTCTAGGGTTTAGGGTTTAGGGTTTAGGGTTTTACGTTAGTTTTGGGTTTAAGGTTTAGCATTTTATTATTTAGGGTTTAGGGTTTAGGGTTAGGGTTAGGGTTAGGGTTTAAAGTTTAGGGTTTTTTAAGGTTTAGGGTTTAGGGTTTAGGGTTTAGTGTTAGTTTTTAGGGTTTAGGCTCTATGATTTAGTGTTTAGGGTTTAGGGTTTGAGGTTATTTAGTTTGGTTAGTTTATTTTATTTTTCTTTAGTTTAGTTTATTTATTTTTTGTTTAATTATTTTAGTTTTGGTTTTTCATTTTAGTTTATTTTTTACATTTAGGTTTAGGTTTTTGTTTATTTTTTTAGTTTAGTTTTATGTTAATTTTATTTTATAGGTTTAGGTTTTATTTTTTATTTTAGGTTTTGGCTTAGGTTTTTATTTTATTTTTTTAGGTTTAAGTTTTAGGTTTTTATTTTATGTTTATTTTTAGGTTTTAATATTTAGTTTAGGATTAGGTTTATTTTTTGTTTATTTTATTTTATTTAATTTAGGGTTTAGGCTTAATTTATTTTAGGTTTTATTTATTTTAATTTAGGTTCAAGTTTATTTTATTTTGTTTATTTTAAGTTTAGGTGTTTTTTTTTAGTTTAAGGTTTAGGGTTTAGGTTTTATTTTTTATTTATTTTTAGGTTTATTTTTCAGGTTTAGGTTTTTATTTTATTTTAATTTATTTTAGGTTTATTTAATTTTATTTTTGTTTAAGTTTATCTTATTGAGGCTTTTATTTTAGTTTTATTTTATAGTTTACTTTAAGTTTTTATTTATTTTATTTTAGTTTAGTTTTTAGGTTTATTTATTTTTAAGTTTATTTATTTTATTTTAGGTTTAGTTTATTTTCAAATTTAGGTTTTTAGGGTTTTAAGGTTTAGGTTTTTAGGGATTAGGGTTTAGGGTTGTAGGTTTTAGGGTTTAGGATTTAGGGTTTAGGATTTAGGGTTTGGCGTTTAGGGTTTAGGGTTTAAGGTTTGGGGTTTTAGGGTTTAGGGTTTAGGGTTTAAGGTTTAGGGTTTTAGGGTTTAGGGTTGTAAGTTTAGGGTTTAGGTTTGGGGTTTAGGGTTTAGGTTAGGGTTAAGATTTTTTTTTAAGTTTTATATTTTATATTTTGTTTTTTATTTTAATTAAGTAAACTAAAATGTTTATTTATTTAGTTTATTTTTTATTTATTTTAGTTTAGTTTATTTTTATTTTCATATAAGTTTGTTTTTACTTTTATTTATTTTAGTTTATTTATTTTAGGTTTATTTATTTTAGTTTAGGTTTTTTTAGTTAAATTTTTAGATTTATGTTTAGGCTTAGGTTTATTTTTTATTTAGTTTTAGTTTTATTTTATTTTTTAGGTTTAGGTTTTATTTTTTATTTTTAGGTTTAGGTTTAAGTTTTTATTTTATTTTTTAGGTTTAGGTTTTAGGCTTTTATTTTAGGTTTATTTTTACATTTTATTTTTTAGTTTAGGTTTAGGTTTATTTTATTTTATTTTGTTTTGTTTAGGTTTAGGTTTGGGTTAAGGTTTTATTTATTTTAGTTTAGTTTAATTTAGTTTAGGTTTAGGTTTATTTTATTTTTATTTTAAGTTTAGTTTTTTTTTTAGTTTAGAATTTAGGTTTTATTTTTATTTTTTGGTTTTATTTTTAGGTTTATTTTTTAGGTTTTGGTTTTTATTAAGTTTTTATTTTATTTTATTTTAGGTTTATTTTATTTTTATTTTATTTTAGTTTTATTTTATTTAGGTTTTAATTTTAGTTTTAGTTTAGGATTTTATTTATTTTATTTTTCTTTTTTAGGTTTAAGTTTAGGTTTAGGTTTAGGTTTTAGTTTAAGTTTTTATTTTATTTTATTTTATTTATTTTGGTTTAGGTTTTTTATTTATTTTATTTTTAGGTTTTATTTAATTTAGGTTCAAGTTTTTAGCTTTTTAGTGTTTAGGGTTTAAGGTTAGAGTTTAGGGTTAGTTTAGGGTTTCCGGTTTAGGGTTTAGGGTTTAGGGTTTGGGGTTTAGGGTTTAGGGTTTATGTGTTTTTTTAGTTTAGGGTTTGGAGTTTAGGGTTTAAGGTTTAGGGTTTTATGGTTTAGGGTTTAGGGTTTAGTTTAGGGTTTTAAGGTTTAGGGTTTTAGGGTTTAGGGTTTTGGGTTTTGGGTTTAGGGTTTAGGTTTTAAGTTTAGGGTTTAAGTTTTAGTTTAGGGTTTAGTGTTTTTGGTTTATTTCCTTAACAGAGAACAAATTCAGATTCAACATTGCTTGATTTCATCAACCAAGTAACATAGCAAGTTTTCTAAGACACAAGCTACAAAGATCAAAATTGAGCACACTGAGCATATGATAAACCCTGATAACTAGAACCATCTCTTGATACAATTCCATAGCAAAGATTTGATCACTTTTCCAGTTCCCATCGATCCCTCGCATCTCAGTAGGGATCAACCATCATATCCTTGATCTCTCCCTCTGCCACCACCACGGTTATAACCTTCGTTGCTCCTCCCGCCTCCATAACCACCACTGTGCTGACCACCACCTCCATATCCAACTGCACCTCCAGATCCCCCACCACCACTACGATAACCGCCACCTCCACCTTCGCCTCCACCGACAGAACTAGACTGAGCCTGATTGATGATGATGTTCCAGCCATCAAGGATTTACCCATTCTTAAGATTTAGATTTAGGTTTAGGTTTCTTAAGTTTTAGGGTTTAGGTTTATTTTTTAATTTATATAGTTACTTTAGGTCTAGGTCTAGGTTTAGGGTTTATGGATAGTGTTTAAGGTTTAGGGTTTAGGGTTTAGGATTTTGGGTTTTAGGGTTTATTCTTTTAGGTTTAGGATTTAGGGTTTTAGGGTTTAGGGTTTAGCATTTTTTTTAAGTAAATTCTTGTTTAGGTATATTTAGTTACTTTTATTTATTTTATTTATTTATTTTTATTTAGGTTTATTTTTTTATTTTTATTTAGTTTTGTTTTTTATTTTAGTTTATTTTTTAGGTTTAGGTTTAGGTTTATTTTTAGTTTATTTTATTTTATTTAGTTTAGGTTTAAGTTTAGGTTTAGTTTATTTTAGTTTAGGTTTAGGTTTAGGTTTAGGGTTATTTTAATTTAGGTTTAAATTATTCTTTTTAGTTTAGGGTTTAGGTTATAGTTATTTTTAGGTTTATTTTTTAGGTTTAGGTTTTCATTTAGATTCTATTTTATTTTATTTTAGGTTTATTTTATTTTTATCTTACATTTAGTTTTTATTATATTTAGGTTTCTTATTCTTAGGTTATTTTATTTTTTTAGTTTAGTTTAGGTTTTTATTTATTTCATTTTAGTTTATTTTATTTTATTTTTAGTTTTAAGTTTAGGATTTTATTTTATTTATTTTTTTATTTTATTTAGGTTCAAGTTTTCATATATATTTTATTTTTAGATATTATTTAGTTTATGTTCAGGTTTTAGGGTTTTAGGGTTTAGGGTTTAGGGTTTAGTGTTTTGGGTTAAGGTTAAGGTTTACTGTTTAGGGTTTAGGGTTTAGGGGTTTAGGGTTTTATGGTTAAGGGTTTATGGTTTAGGGTTTAGGGTTTATGGTTTAGGGTTTATGGTTTAGGGTTTAGTGTTTAGGCTTTCATGTTTAGGGTTTTTAAGGTTTAGAGTTTTTTTTTTTTAAATTAGGCAAACCGGATGGTTTATGTTTATTTACTTTATTTTTTTATTTATATTTATTATTTATTTTTCTAAGTTTATTTATTTTAGTTTAGGTTTTATTTTAATTCATTTTAGGTTTAGGTTTATTTTTAGTTGAGTTTCATTTTTTTTTATTTTTTAGGTTAGGTTTTATTTTTTTAAGTTTAGGTTTTATTTTTTTAGGTTCAGTTAAAGGTTTTATTTTGATTTAGGGTTTTGGTTTATTTTTAAGTTTTATTTTTTAGTTTAGGTTTAGGTTTATTTTTAGTTTATTTTATTTTATTTAATTTAGGATTAAGTTTAGGCTTAGGTTTATTTTATTTTTATTTTAGGTTTCAATTTTTTTTAGTTTAGGGTTTTGGTTTTATTTTTTTCTTTATTTTTAGGTTTATTTTTTAGGATTAAGTTTTTATTTTATTTTCTTTTAGGTTTATTTTAGGTTTATTTTGTTTTTATTTTACATTTAGTTTTTATTTTATTTAGGTTTATTATTCTTAGTTTTACTTGAATTTTTATTTTAGTTTAGGTTTTTATTTATTTTATTTTAGTTTATTTTATTTTTATATTTAGGTTTAGGTTTTGGTTTTAGTTTAGGTTTTTATTTTATTCTGGTATAGTTCTATTTGTATATTTTATTTTTAGGTTTTATTTAGTTTAAGCTTCAGTTTTTAGGATATTAAGGTTTAGGGTTTAGGTTTTAGGGCTTAAGGTTTAGGGTTTTAGGGTTTAGAGTTTTGGGGTTTAGGGTTTAGTGTTAGGGTTTAGGGTTTAGGGTTTATGGTCAGTTTGGGGTTTAGGGTTTAGTGTTTAGGGGTTAAGATTGTAGGTTTAGGGTTTAGGGGTTAGGGTTAGTTTTAGGGTTTAGGGTTTAGGGTTTATGGTTTTGAATTAACTAAACTAGTAGGTTAAGGTTTATTTAGTTTATTTTTTAGTTATTTTAGTTTATTTTATTTTTTATTTATATTTAGGTTTATTTTTTATATTTATTTAGTTTAGTTTATTTATTTTAGGTTTATTTATTTTAGTTTAGGTTTTTTATTTTAGTTTATTTTTTTAGGCTTGGGTTTAGGTTTATGCTTATTTTTTAGTTTAGTTTTATTTTTATTTTATTTTTAAGGTTTAGGTTTTATATTTTATTTTTATATTTTTATTTAGTTTAGGTTTAGGTTTTTAGGTTATTCGGGTTTAGGGTTTAGGGTTAGGGTTTATGGTTTGTAGTTTAGGATTTAGTGTTTAGGCTTTAGGATTTAGGGTTTTTATGGACTTAGCCAAATTCCTTCAATCCAAAGCCCAAATTAAATTTATTTTCTCATGAATCAATCATACCTTCAATCACATTCACAAATATAAATAAAATCTACAATCATCAAGCTAAATAAAAACCTAAACCATAAACTATGTCATCGCTTGTGTTTAGGCTCTATGTGTGCTCATTTTTTACCTATGTCATCGCTTGTGTCTTAGAAAACTTGGAGTGTTACTTGGTTGATGAAATCAAAAAGAAGAAATGTTGAATCTAAATTTGTTCTTTGTAAAATTAAAAAAATAAAAACCCTAAACCTTAAACTAAAATCTAAATGCTAGACCTAAAACATAAACCCTCAACCATAAACCACAAACCTAAACCTAAAATCTTAAACCCTAAACCAAAACCCTAAACCCTAAAACCTAAACCCCCAACCAAAAACTAGACTAAACCCTCAACTAACCCTAAATCATAAACCATAAAAAGCTAAAAAGCTAAACCTAAACTAAATAAAACATAAAAATAAAATAAATAAGAAAACCTAAACTAAACAAAAATAAAATTAAAACCTAAATTAAAACCCAAACCTAAACCTAAACCTAAACCTGAACCCAAAAAAGATAATAAAATAAAAAATAAAAACTAAACAAAAGTAGAATAATAAAAAACCTAGATAAAATAAAAACTAAACTTAAAATAAAAATAAAATAAACCTAAAAAATTAAATTAAAAACTAAATGAAAACCTAAACCTGAAAAATAAACCTAAAAATAATAAACAATAAAATCTAAACACTAAAATAAAAAAAAAACTAAACTTAAAATAAATAAAATAAAATAAACATAAACCTATACTAAAATAAACAAAACTAAAATAAATAAAACCTAAACCTAAACCTAAAATAAACTAAACCTAAACCCTACATAAAATAAAATAAACTAAAAATAAACCTAAACCTAAACTAAAAAAATAAAACCTAAAAAGAAACCTAAAATAAAAACTCAAAACCTGAACCTAAAAACAATAAAATAAAAACCTTAACCTAAAAATAAAAAAATAAAACCTAAACGAAAAAATAATATAAAAATGAAATAAAACTAAAAGGATAAACCTAAATATAAACCTAAACCTAAAATATAAAATAAAATAGAAAACCTAAAGTGAAATAAAAAAACATAAAATAAATAAACAAAACTAAATAAAAATTAAACCAAAACCTAAATAAAAATAAAAACTAAAATAAACCAAAATAAATAAAAATAAATTAAATAAATTAAATAAACCTAAACCTACTAGTTTACTTAATTTAAAAATAAAAAATAAATTAAAACTATAATTAAAACCCTAACCCAACCAAACCCAACCCTAACCCTAACCACAGGCCTAAACTAAACCACAAAAACCATAAAACCCTAAACACTAAACCCTAAACCCTAAACCATAAACCCTAAAATCCTAAAACCCTAAAACCCTAAACCATAAATCATAAACAATAAACCCTAAAACCTATAACCTAAAACCCTAAACCCTAAACCCTAAACTCCAAAACCCGAAAAACTAAACCCTAAACCATAAAAACCTAAAAACCAAAACCTAAACTAAATAAAACTTAAAAATAAAATAAATAAATAAAACATAAACCTAAATAAAATAAAACAATAAAATAAAATAAAAAATATAAACTAAAACCTAAACCTAACCCCATACCTAAACATAAAAAAAATAAAAATATTAAATAAAAGTAAAATAAAATAATGTAAAAATAAAACCTAAACTAAATTAAAAATAAAATAAATTAAAAATAAAAACCTAAATACAATAAAACTAAATGTAAAATAAAAATAAAATAAACCTAAAATAAAATAAAAAATAAATGAAAACCTAAACTTAAAAAATAAACCTAAAAATAAATAATAAATAAAAATAAACGCTAAATTAAAAAAAAAACCTAATCATAAAATTAACAAAATAAAATAAATCTAAACCTAAACTAAAATAAATAAAACCTAAAATAAACTACACTTAAAGCATAGATAAAATAAAATAAACTAAAATAAAACACACTAAACTAAAATAAAACCTAAAATAAACATAAAATGAAAACCCAAACCTAAAGAAATAAAATAAAACCTATATCTAAACCTAAAATTAAAAAATAAAACCTAAACCTAAAATTAAATATTAAACCTAAACCTAAAAATAAAATAAAATAAAATAAACTAAAAAATAAACATAAACTAAAAAACCTAAAATAAACTAAAATAAAACATAAACTAAAATAAATATACCTAAAATAAATAAAATAAATAAAATAAATAAATAAATAAACCTAAATAAAAATAAACTAAAATAAATAAAAAAAATATAAACATAAACCTGTGGGTTTCTTAATTTTAAAAAAATAAAAATCATAAACCTAAACCCTATACCCTAAACCCTAAATTTAAAACCCTAAATCTTAAACCCTAAACCCTGTATCTACTTAAACCTAAACCTAACCCTAAACCAAAACCCTAAAACCTAAACCCTAAACCTAAACTAACCACTCCCCAAAATCTTAAACCCTAAAACCCTACCTAAACCCTAAATTATCAGACCTAACCAAACTAACCCTAAACTAAACCTCAAACCTTAAACCCTAAATCACCCTAAATCTTAAAACCTAATGTGGACCTAAAGCCCTAAACCATAAACCATAAACCCTAAACCAAAAACCCTAAACCCTAATCCCTAATAACCTAAAAGCCTAAACCTAAATAAAATAAAGCCTAAAAATAAAATAAATAAAAACCATAAACCTAAATAAAATAAAATAAAATAAAAACCTAAACTAAAACCTAAATAAACCTCAAATAAAAAATAAACATAAAAATAAACAAAAATAAAAATAAAAACCTAAACTAAAGTAAAATAAAATAAAATAATGCTAAGAATAAAAAACATAAATTAAGTTACAACTTAAAATAAAATAAACCTAAAAAAAATAAAATAAAAAATAAATAAAAACTTAAACCTAAGAAATAAACCTAAAAATAAAAACCTAAAAATAAATATAAAATAAAATTGAAACACTAAACTAAAAAACCTAAACGTAAAATAAAAATAAAATAAACAAAATAAAATAAATGAAAACCTAAACTAAAATAAATTAAAACAAAATAAATAAAACCAAAAGATAAACTTAAAAAGTTAAACCTAAAGCTAAACCTAAACAAAATAAAATAAAATAAACTAAAAATAAACCTAAACCTAAACCTAAATAAAACCTAAAAATAAACCTAAAAGAAAACCAAAAAACCTAAACCTAAAAATATAATAAAATAAAACTCAACTAAAAAATAAACCTGAACCTAAAAAATAAAATAAAAAACTAAAGTAGAATAAATAAACCTAAACTAAATAAATGAAATTAAATAAAAATAAAAAATAAACCTAAATAAAAATAAAAAATAAAATAAACTCACATAGATAAATAAAAAAAATAAACTAAACAAACTTAAACTTGTCGGTTCACTTAATTCAAAAAAAACCCTAAACACTATATTCTAAACCTTAAACCCTAAATTCTAAACCCTAAACTAACCTCCCTACCAAACCACAACCCTAAACAACTACCCTAAAACCCTAAACTCTAAAACCCTAAATCCTAAACCCTAAACAAACCCTAAACCCACCCTAAAACCTACAACCCTAAACCCTAAGAATGGGCAGAACCTTGACGGCAGCAACATCACTTTCAACTAGGCTTAGTCTAGATTTTATGGTGGCAGCAAAGGCAGATATGGAGGGGGGGGATCTGGAGGTGTTGCTGGATATGGAGGTAGTGGTCGGACCAATGGTGGCTATGGAGGCAAGAGGAGAGATGGAGGTTACAACCATGGTGGTGGTGGAGGGAGAGATCGGGGATATGATGGTGAATCCCGCTACTCGAGAGGTGGGGATTGTTCTGATAGGAAGAGAACTCAAGAATGGGCGATCATGGTACTTAAGGCATGTCTCTACAAAAGAGATGGTTCAACTTATCTAGGGTTTTTGATTTACTCTAAGGGTGCTCATTTTCTATCTATGTCATTGCCTATGTCTTAGTTAACTTGGGGTGCTATTAGGTTGATGAAATCAAAAAGAAAGAAATATTGAATCTGAATTTGTTCTCTTTTAAATAAAAAAACCTTAAACCATAAACCCTAAACCCTAAACTAAAACTTAAGCCCTAAACCTAAACTCTAAACCCTAAAAATTCTAAACCCTAAACACTAAACCCTAAACCCTAAACCCTAAACCATAAACCCTAAATCCCAACCCCTAAACCCTAAACCCTAAACCTTAAACCTTAAAACCCTGAACCCTAAACTCTTAACCCTTAACCTTTAATCATAAAACCCTAAACCCTAAAACCTACAATCGTAAACCCCAAACCCTAAACCTTAATCCTAAACTAACCCTAAACCTTAAACTAACCCTAAACCTTAACCGAAAACCCTAAACCCTAAACTTTGAAGAAGGTGTCATTAGGGGTATATCTAAAGAATGACCTATTCATAGCATAGTTATGGTAGCTAAAGAAAATGTCTTCCAGAGACTTTCCCTGGACTATTAAGATTTTCATACCTTAAACCCTAACCCTAAATCATATTATAATACCATATATTATAGTATAATGTAGCATCATATATTTGATCATGTAGTGATGCATTTTTTGAAGTTATAAGATGTTTTAAAATGTTTTAGTATATTATGGTAATATGCCCTATAGTTTACATTAATATAAATTGTAAAAATTTTGATTTAATAAATCAGATAATGAAAGTTGTTAAATTTTAATTGGGAATTAGGTTGTACTACCAAAGGTGTGGTATGCCACTTGTAGTCTAGAAAGTAAGATTTTATGTTCAAATTAAATATTATACATTGTAGTATAGTGTAGCATCATAAATCATAATATATTATTCTATGCATTTTAAATTCTTTTAATATTTTACAATCATGCAGTTGAGATTACACTAGCATTAATTATAAAAATGTTGATTTAGACTTTAAAATGGTGGAATTTTTCCAAATTCATAATAGGTAGAGCATGGCATCATAATATATTATTTCAATTTAAAATATTTAAGTGGAATGACTAGAATTTATAATTTTGTTAGACTAATTTTATGATTTTTTATCTCAAGCAATCCCTTGTGATGTGATATGCAATATAATATAATATAATATGTCATAGTGTATTATAATTTAGGATGCCATAACATAGTGTAGCATCATGCATTATAGCATACTATTGTAATTACTTTTGTTGTTTAGCATATTTTAGTTTATTATAGTATGATGAAGTAGAGTTTGTGCTAGTATAATTCATAAAAATACTAATTTATAGGTTGAGATGATGGGATTTGGTCAAATTTAAGGTAAGCTTTAGTGAACATCATTGGTGGTGTGCTATGGTGTGTCATTTAATCAAAAGAATGAAATTTTGCATCCAAAATAAATATTCATTTTTCAACCAAATTTATAAATTTTTTGCTTAAAGAGATTCATTTTAAGGTGTAATGTAAGATAATATATTATATGAAAGCATATTAAAATATAATGTACATAAAAAAATGACTTCACATATATATGAATGTGGTGGTGTGTTACTAAATGTTATTGTACAATTTAGTTTGTTTTAATTTTGTTATAATACATTGGGTCAAACCTCATAAAAATGTTAATTTGAAGGTTGAGATGGAAGAATTTGGCCAAATTCACAGCACACATCAAAAGCAACACCAAAATTATGCTATTTTGTACCATTTATAATAGAAAATAAACAATTTTACATCCAAAATGAACATTATTCATATTTTGAGAAAATTTTATTATTTGTTACTTTTATGTAATTTTAATGAGGTGTAATGTTAGGCAATATATTATTTTATAGCAAATTATAATATAACATACTATATTATAATATAACATCATATATTATAATATAATATAGTGTGTTAATTTACAATATAATATGTTTAGCATGATATTTTAGAGTTAGTTTGAGCTTACACCATCACAAATCATAAAATGTTGATTACAATGTTAAGATGATGTAATTTTAAGGAATACATTGTTAGGCTTTTGGTTGAACTACTAAAGGTGTGCATAAGAGAAGAAATAAGATTTGATGAGAATTCCATGTCAAGGACATGGAGGGAGATCTTCTAGGGGATCACACATGCATTGGACATGACATGTGAGGGGTCGATGTCAAGGGCATAGAAGAAGAAAATATGTTGGGGATAAGGTTTGAATTTGATTTGATTATATGATTTAAGGAAAGAAGATCCACTAGGGATAAGAATCTATAATCCACCATGGATTAAGATCAAATTGACTTTAATTTATTTTGTTTTAATTGATGTGGAGGCACATCTGCTAGAGATATGGGCTCGAGTCTACTGGGGACCGGTATATGAACCTTCCACTAGGGAAGCAGGTTCAGGCTATCCACTGGGGATTGGGATTTGAGTTTGATTTCAAAGATTTTCTTGGGGATGTATCTACTGGGAATAAGAGTTTGGTTGGATTTCCTTAATTTAGACTCTATTAGGGGAGTTGGTTTAATTTGGCTCCACTAAGGAGGTTAGTTTTAAATTTGATTTGTCTACTTGAATTATTTATATATGATTTGGGGCTCCACTAGGGAGAAGGGTGTGATTTAACTCCACTAAGGAAAATTTGATCAAGTTTAATTTAATCTGAGTTAATGTATGGACCCTGTCAGTGTGCCATGGATCCACTAAGAAGAGGTTATATCAGCCTTGACCTACCTTAGGGTTACAAATCTACTGTGTGCAGAAAAAGAAGGCTGAATATAAGTCATTTTAGTAGTCAAAATTAATTTTATCTTAATTTCATGTGATTTAGTATTATTTGTTTGGTTTAGTTTGATTTCAAATTGAAGGCATATCCACTGGGGATGTGACCTCCATCAAATTTAATAGAATAAATTTATGGATCATGTTAGTGCAATGGACCCATTGAGAAGGGGCTATATCAAACTTATCATATCTCAGATTTACAAATCTAAAGAGATAGTCTAGTAGCGGTGGGGTAGATCTAGCTAACCTAATGGGTTGCCTTTTGGTGTGCAACGGCTATACTAAGAAGAAGGCGGTGTAGTAGACTTACATCTTCTAAAGCAGGGAACAACCACTGTGGTGACCTGTTGATAGCAGAAAAAATAGAACCCTACTTATGGGAGACTACTGAGTGAATGTCGTTGGGGACTTATATCAACTCAAGAGTAATCAAGAGATTCTTATAGGGAGTTTTTTGTGCCTAAAGATAGGATGTGCTTGGGAAAGATGCTACAGGATGTCCTTCTAATCCGCAAGTGAATAAATATTTTGCTTATATGTTTGTGTGGACCCTATTGGTGTGTGAGGGACCACATTGAAAGGGGCTATGTCATCTTTGGCCTATCTCTGATTTACTGGACCAAGGGAGAATCTGCACATCCATAGGATGGATTCTTCAACCACAAGGGTGGTTATAAAGGAAGGGGAACTATCCAATCTGATAGTAATATAGGTACTGTCTAAATAGGGTCGCAAAGGATGTGATCAAAATATAGTGCTCATAGGGGAGGTGCTGCTAGGCGTGTTATCCTGAGCAGTAAAAAGAAAGCCTATAGGTCTACGATGGCCAACTCAAGGAGAAAGCGTAACAGACTTACATCTACCATGAGTGGTGTATCCTAAGGTGCGAGAACCAACCAACCTAATGTATATTCATGGTGTATCCGCATAGTGAGAACCAACCTAAGGTGGACATCGGTGTGCAATGATCAATCTGGAAAGAGAGTATGAAGGCTTACAACTTTCCAAGCAGAACTGAACATTAGGATAGTCTTTAATCGGTGGGATAGATACTATTTGACCTAGAGCGACTACTAAGTGGGGAGCCCCGAGGAAAGACTAGACCTACACTTGAAGCAGTCAGGAGGGAAGGAACTACTATGGGACTTATCTTAAACTTTAAATATACTTGACCTAGTCAGTGCATGAAGGTTAATCCAAGAAGAAAGCGTAGCAGATCACATCCTCTGAAATGAAGCCAACATGAGGTAGCTTACCGACCACACAATAAAGCCTGCCAAACTAACAAGGCACTCGTCGATGTGCAGTGGCCATGTAAGGAAGGAAAGCATAGCAAACTTACATCCTCCAAAGGAAGAAGATCGCTAGGGTGACACAGCAGTAGGGTAGCACGTCATCTTGACCTAGAGCAGCTACTCAGTGAGTATCATTGGGTGTGTTATCTCAACTCATAGTAGCCCAAGCCAAAAGATATGTGTTTGTTTTATATATTTGTGTGTAGTTTATGTTTGTGTTGTGTCGATGAAGGATAGGATGCTGCTCAAGTTCATTACACCTACCCTAAAAATATCATGGCGAATTCACAAACTAGAATACTTTGAACATGGAAAAGATTGAATTCAAAATCAAATTTTCATTGATGATAATTATTTTTAAACATGATTTATAATATTTCTTTAAGTAGAGCCCATTGATTGGAAGCATTGGGAACTCTCCTTTATGATTAATAATCTACTAAGATCCTCGATGGTAGGGCTTCTCTATGAAAAAAGGGCCTTCCCAAGTGGGTTCAAACTTGCCTCCCATCTTACAACGGGAAATAATCAATCTCCTTAGAACTAAAATAATTTCTCCTACTTGAAAAGCATTAGGATAGACCAACTTGTTGTGAGCTTGAATAATTTTAGCTTTGTACAACTCGAGGTTTTAGCATGCCCGTAGGCATCTCTCCTCCAATCCCTTAATCTCTTCAAACCACAACTTGGTGTTTTGCTCTATTGTGATCTTGTTACCCACAACTATCCGTAGTGATGGGAGTTGAACTTCTAATGGTAGAACAGCTTCGGACCCATACACTAAAGAAGAAGAAGTAGACTAAGTTGGAGTTTTATATGTGGTGTAGTGGGCCCACAATATTTTAAATAACTATTGATGCCACTATCGCTTATTATTGTCAAGTGTCTTCTTCATTATTTAGATAAGAGTTTTATTGAAGGCTTCCGCTAAGCCATTTACCCTCGTGTAGTTGATGGTAGAATATCTCCAATCTATGACTCTAAGCAAAGTTATTGATCTCGGTGCTCTTGAATGCTATTATCAAAATATAATTTGAGGCACACTAAACCTATATATGATATGGTTCCTAAAAAATTAGAGAACATGCTGAGTTGTGACCTCTTTGAACAAAGCATCGTCGCCCATTTGGAAAAGTAGTTAGTAACAACTAAGATGAATCGATGACCCTTGAAAGAATGAGGATCAAGATCCTATGTCGTATCCCAACACTGAATGGCCATGAGGCCAATGTAGGATGTAGAATGTTGGGCGGTTGGTGTACGACCACAATGTGTATTTGACATTGATAGCATCGCCTAGCCAATATCCATGCAATCTTTGATCATCAATGGCTAGTAGTATCCCAGTCTCTTGATCATGGCTTTCATCTTCGGACCATATTTATTGGCTCCACATAGTCCTGAGTTTACCTCAGTCATGATCGTACAGGCTTCTTCCTTGTATAAACAATGTATCCACATATGATCGAAATATCGTCGATACAAGACACCATCCACAAGACCATAGGAAAGTGCTCTCTGCTTTATCTGATGGGCTTGAGACTTCTCTTGAGGTAGTTTTCTTTAAGTTAGTTAATCCATGAATGGTTTCCTTTAATCTAGCTCCTTGTCCTTCTTGACAATGGAAACCTCCCCTTCAAGAGAGTACTTTTTGATGAGTTCAATATCAATAAGGGATAAGACTTGTCTACTTTCAACCTTTATTGATATGGACTCATCCTTCAAATATGCCAACTATTTGTAAAGCTTGGCTAAAGCATACTCTATGGTGTTCTCTCCTCGAGGAATCTTACAAATGGTAACTTCTGGGATATGGGCCAACAACTCCATGGTGTACTTATCGTAGTGATGGAGCTTGGATTTATAACCTTATAGAACCTAATAATTTGGTTGATAACTAGTTGAGAATCCTCAAAGATGTTGATGTTATGGATGCTTAGAGTAATGGCTAACTCTAGACTGACAATTAAGGCCTCATATTCAGCTTCATTGTTGGTGTAAGGATTGGATAGATGATATGAGGATCTCATCACATCACGGTCCAGAGTTAATAGAACTATTCCTACCTCTGCCTTTTTTGGAATAGTAGATTATGGTTCTTCTCCTCTTTGAGAAGAAGTCGCACAATCAAAGTACATCTCTCAGCAATGAATGCTAGTATCCCCTAAGTTCATGATTTATTCATCAGAGAGATCATCCACTAGAGAAATGGGAAGTGGGTGTCTTTCGAAATCTGCTAGTGCTTATCCTTTCACCACATAGAGGGTTACAAAGGTAATGTCAAACTATGAAAGGATCATGGATCATCATGTCAACCATCCAGATAGTTTTAGTCGTGTTATGAGATACTATAGTGGATTGATCCTAGAGATTAAGTTTACCTTATGAGGAAGCATGTAGTGTTGTAGCTTTGGGATGCAAAGATTAAAGCTAGGAAATGCTTCTCAATGGGTGGATAATTAGCCTCATAAGGGATTAGATGATGACTGAGATAGTGGAGTGTGTTTTCCATTGCTTCGTCGTTGGCTTGGGCCAACAAAGCACCAAAGGAGTCATATAGCATAATAGTGTAAAGTATGAGCGGCTTGCCCAGGATAGGGGATGTTAGGACAACTGGCATCATTAGGTAATGCTTGATGTCTTCGAAGGCATGCTCACATTTATCATCCCACTTGAACTTGGTGTCCTTTTTGATAAGTCCTGAGAATGGCTGACATCTTCTCGATAGGTTGGATATAAAGGATCTTAGATATGTCAACTGCCCTTGGAATGATCTGAGTTGAGTTAAACTTTTAAGTGGTGGCATTTCTAATATCGCCTTGATGTTCTACAGATTGATTTCGAATCTCTGGTGTCGAACAACAAACCCAAGGTATTTCCCTGAAGCTACTATAACTGCTCACTTTAGGGGGTTCATTTTGAGGTTGAATTGTCTTAACTATTTGAAAACTACTCTCAAGTTAAAGAGACGGTCTTCCTTAAACCCTAAACCCTAAAATAAAATAAAATAAATAAAACCTAAGCCAAATTAAAAAATGAAATAAACCTAAAATAAAACCTACTGAAAATAAAAACTAAATGTAAAATAAAAATAAATGAAACCTAAAATAAAATAAAATAAAACTAAATAAAACCTAAACCTTAAAAAAAATAAATAAAAATAAACCTAAACCCTAAAAAAAAACCTAAACCTATATAAAATAAATAAATTAAACCTAAACTAAACTAAACTAAACTAAATAAATAAAGCCAAAACCTAAACCTAAAATAAACTAAACCTAAACCAAGCCAAATAAAATAAAATACACAATTAAACATAAACCTAAACTAAAATATAACCTAAAATAAACCTAAAATAAAATCCTAAAACTTAAACCTAAAAATAAAATTAAAACCTAAACCTAAACCAAATAAAAATAAAATCTAAACCTAAAAACAAAATAAATATAAAACTCAACTAAAAAAATAAACCTAAACTTAAACCTAAAATGAAATAAACTAAAATAAAACTAAACTAAAATAAATAAACCTAAAATAAATAAACTGCTAAATAAAATAAACAATAAGCCTAAATAAAAATAAAAATTAACTAAATAAACTTATACCTACCAGTTTACTTAATTTTTTTAAAAAAACTCTTAAACCCTAAATCCTAAACCCTAAACCCTAAACCCTAATCCCTAAAACTAACCCTAAACCCTAAACCAACAACACTAAACCTACAACCATAAATCCTACACCCTAAACCCTACACCCTAAATAAACCTAAAGCCTAAGGCCTAAACCCTAAACCCTAAACCCTAAACCCTAACCCTAAACCCTAGACCCTAAAAGCATAAACCCCAAAACCCTAAATCCTAAACCCTAAAACCTAAACCCTAAACCCTAAACCCTAAACCTTAAACTAATGGTTGATCTGATCGAGGAGAAATTGAAGAAAGGTCGATCCGATCTGTTGTTTCTGGAACTGTATCCTTAGAGTCGGGACGGTTCTAGTTATCTAGGGTTTTTATTTGCTCTATGCGTGCTCATTTTTTATCTATGTCATCACTTGTGACTTAGAAAACTCAGTGTGTTACTTGGTTGATGAAATCAAAAAGAAGAAATGTTGAATCTGAGTTTGTTCTCTCTTAAAAAAATACAAAAACCCAAAACCCAAAACCTAAAATGTAAATGTTTAAAAACCCTAAAACAAATGTAAACACCTAAACCTTAAACCTTAAACCTTAAACCCTAAACCCTAAATTGTAACCCTAAACCCTAAACCTAAACCTAAATTAACTAAATAAATTAAAAAATAAACTTATACCTAAAACCTAATAAACCTAAACATAAGACTAAACCCTAAGAATAGTAACCTTGATGGGAACATTACTCATTTTTTATCTATGTTGTTGTTTCTATCTTAGAGAACTTGGTGTGTTACTTGGATGATGAAATTGAAAAGAAGAAATGTTGAATATAAAATTATTCTCTATTAAAAAAACCAAAAACCCTAAACCCTAAATAAAAAGTTAAACCTTAAACTGTAAACATAAACTTTCATAATAAAAAGTAATAAAAAATAAATAAATAAAAAACCCTAGACACAAAAACTAACCCTAAACCATAAACCCTAAAACTAAGCTAAAACCCTATGCTAAACCCTAACTTTAAACCCTACTTCCTACCTATCAACCAATTCCACCCCAAAACCTAAAAACCCTAAAACTTAAACCCTAAATTCTAAACATCAACCCTAAACCTAAAATACCCTAAATCCTAAATGATAAAATCCAAACCCTCCTAAAATGAACCCTATTACCTCCAAACCTAAACCTAAATTAAATGCTAAACTATCCCTAATATCCACCCCACCATGACCTCCCTCCACCCTAAACCCTCCACCCAGCCCACCCTGGGCCTCCCTCCCTAAAACAATGACTGACCTCTAATATAACCTAAAATAAAATAAATAAAACTAAACATAAAAATGCTAAATAAAATAAAATAAAATAAATCAAAACTAAACTAATAAAAAATTAATAAAAACCTAAACTAAACTAACAAAATAAAATAAATTTAAAAATAAAAAGCCAAAATAAAATAAAGACTAAATGAAAATAAAATAAAATAAACTAAAATATATAAAATAAAACTAAATAAAACACTAAAAAAACCTAAAATAAAACCATAAAATAAACCTAAACTTAAACTAAAAATATCCTAAAATAAAATAAAATAAAATAAACCCACTTAAACTATAATAAACTAAACTAAACTAAATAAAACTCTAAACTAAACCTAAAATAAATTTAAACCAACTATTAAAAAAATAAAATAAACTAAAAATAAACCTAAACCTAAACTAAAAAATAAAATCTAAAAATAAACATAAAATAAAAACCTAAAACCTAAACCTAAAAAGATAAAATAAAAATCTAAATTTAAACCTACAAATAAAAAATAAAACCTAAACCTAAAAAAATAATACTAAAAATAAAATTAAAGTAAAAATAAACATAAACCTAAATACCTAAAATAAACTAAAATAAAAAAACATCTAAATAAATAAAATAAACTAAATAAAATAAAATAAACCTAAATAAATAAATAAAAATAAATAAATATGTTAAAACCTAAACCTGCCAATTTGGTTTTTTAAAATCTGATCAAAACTGATCCACCCTACTTTCCCTAAACTGACTAACCCTGATCACAATCCTGCTGCAACCCTCCTGTGACCACCCTAACCTAAAACCCTCTCACCAAAAACCCACCCTCCACTAAACCATACACCCTACCCTAAACCTCCCAGGCCCTGAGGCCACCAAACTACTGATCCTTACCATATGGAGTTATAAACTGAGCTACCACCTGAGCCATAACTGGCCTAAACTACCACTACCTGGGCCATAACCCACCAACCCTCACTCCTGACCCTGGGCCCAAATAACTGACCCACAATACTCTACCCTAAGATCCCTATAAACCCACCTGAGCCTTAAATCACCCAGGCCCCAAACCCTGGGCCAAACCCACTGACCCTGACCCCTGGGCCCTACCCTGGGCCACTATACTGACCATGAGCCAAAAAACCTCCTAGTGAGAGATAAAATGGGATAAATAAAGATCTACCTAAATAAGATAATAAATGATTAAAACCTCTTAAAAAACCTAAATAAATAATAAGATAAAATGCTAAAATAAAATAAAACCTAAACTACTAAAATAAATAAACTTAAGATTTAAAACTTAAATCAAATTAAACTAATAATAAGATAAAATAAAATAAACCTAAAATAAAATAAAATAAAAACTAAATAAACTTAAACCTAAAAGAAACCTAAAATAAAAAAATAAAATCTACTAAAATAAAAACCCAAAATAAAATAAAAAATAAAATAAACCTCCCTAAACTATAATAAACTAAATAAGCTAAACTAAACTTATCTAAACCTAAATAAGCTAAACCAACTTAAACTAAATAAAATAAAATCAATAAATAAACCTAAACCTAAACTAAAAATAAACATTAAAACCTAAAACCAACCTAAACCTAAAATAAAATAAAACCTAAACTAAACCTATAAAATAAACTAGATAAACCTAAACCTAAACTCCTAAAATATAAACTTGAAAAAAAACTAAAATAAATAAACTAAACTAAATAAAGAAAAATAAACATAAAATATAAATAAAAAATAAAATAAACTAAAATAAACAAAAATAAACTAAACATACCATTTTGCTTAATTTTTTTTAAAATCCCAAACTCAAACCCAAACCTTAAAACTAACTTTAAACCCTAAACCCTAAATCTTAAACATATAACACTAAACCTACAACAGACCCTAAACCCTAAACCTAAGGTAAATCCTAAACCCTAAACCCTAAACCCAAGCATAAACCACAAAATAACAACCTAAACCATAAACCCTAAACCACAAACCCTAAACCTTAAACCCTAAACCCTAACCCTAAACCCTAAACCCTTAATCCTAAACCCTAAACCTAAACTTAAAGTATCTAAATAAAATTAAAAAAATAAACCTAAACCATAAAACCTAATAAACATAAACCTAAACCTAAACCCTAAGAATGTGCAGAACCTTGATGGAAGGACCATCACCGTCAACCAGGCTCAATCTAGATCTAGCGGTGGAGGTCGCAGTTATCATAGTGCTGGTGGGGGATCTAGAGGTGTGGATATGTAGGTGGTCAATAGTGGTGGTTATGGAGGCGAGAGGAACAACAGGTGTGGCTCATGGGCTGTAAGCGAGACGGATGATCGATTTCTTTGCTTATGGAACTATGTCTTTGGTTTTGCTCTATATGTGCTCATTTTTTACCTATGTCATCGCTTGTGTCTTAGAAAACTTGGAGTGTTACTTGGTTGATGAAATCAAAAAGAAGAAAGGTTGAATCTAAATTTGTTCTTTGTAAAATTAAAAAAAATAAAAACCCTAAACCTTAAACTAAAACTTGAACCCTAGACCTAAAACATAAACCCTCAACCATAAATCGCAAACCCTAAACCCTAAACCCTAAAATCTTAAACCCTAAATCCTAAACCCTAAAACCCTAAACCCTAAAACCTAAACCCACAAACCTAAAACTAGACACAAACCCTCTAACCACAAATCATAAACCATAAAAGCTAAAAGCTAAACCTAAACTAAATAAAACATAAAAATAAAATAAAGAAAACCTAAACTAAACTAAACTAAAATAAAATAAAAACTTAAATTAAAACCCAAACCTAAACCTAAACCTAAACCTGAACCCAAAAAATATAATAAAATAAAAAATAAAAACTAAACAAAACTAGAATAATAAAAAACCTAGATAAAATAAAAAAATAAACTTAAAATAAAAAAAAAAATAAAAACCTAAAAATTAAAATAAAACTAAATGAAACCTAAATGAAAATAAACCTAAAAATAGTAAACAATAAAACTAAACCCTAAAATAAAAAAAAAACTTAAAATAAATAAAATAAAATAAACAAACCAATACTAAACTAAACAAAACTAAAATAAATAAAACCTAAACCTAAACCTAAAATAAACTAAACCTAAATACAAATTAAAATAAAATAAAAAAACTAAACTAAACTAAAATAAAACCTAAAAGAGACAAAATAAAACTTAAAACCTAAACTAAAAATAATAAAATAAAACCTAAACCTAAAATAAAAAAATAAAACCTAAACAAAAAATTAATATAAAATGAATAAAACTAAAAAGATAAACCTAAACATAAACTAAACCTAAAATATATAAAATAAAATAAAAACCTAAAGTGATATAAAACCTAAAATAAATAAACAAAACTAAATAAAATAAAACCAAAACCTAAAAATAAAAAACTGAATAAACCAAATAAATAAAATAAATTAAATAATTAAATAAACCTAAACCTACTTGGTTTATAATTTAAAAATAAAAAATAAATTTAAACTATAATTAAAAAAATACTTCAAACCTAACCCTAAACTAACCCTAAACCCTAAACCATAAAATAATAAACCCTAAAACCTGCAACCCAAACCCTAAACCCTAAACTCCAAACCCAAAAAAACTAAACCCTAAACTATAAAAAAAAAAACAAACTAAATAAAATAAAATAAATAAATAAATAAAACATAAACCTAAATAATAAAACAAATAAAATAAAATAAAAAACCTAAACTAAAACCTAAACCTATCCCCATGCCTAAACATAAAATAAAAAATATTAAATAAAAACTAAAATAAAATAATGTAAATAAAAACATAAACTAAATTAAAAAATAAAAAACCTAAATACATAAAACTAAATGTAAAATAAAAATAAAATAAACCTAAAATAAAATAAAAAATAAATGAAAACCTAAACCTAAAAAATAAACCTAAAAATAAACCCTAAACTAAAAAAAACCTAAACCTAAAATTAACAAAATAAAATATATCTAAACCTAAACTAAAATAAATAAAACCTAAAATAAAACTACATAAACCTGTAGATAAAATAAAATAAACTAAAATAAACTACACCTAAACTAAAATTAAACCTAAAAATAAACCTAAAATAAAAACCTAAAACCTAAACCTAAAGAAATAAAATAAAAACTTATACCTAAACCAAAAAATTAAAAATAAAACCTAAACCTAAAAAATAAATATTAAACCTAAACCTAAAATAAAATAAAAAAATAAACTAAAAATAAACATAAACCTAAAACTAAA
This sequence comes from Cymbidium sinense, assembly GCA_021442155.1. Classification (NCBI taxonomy): domain Eukaryota; kingdom Viridiplantae; phylum Streptophyta; class Magnoliopsida; order Asparagales; family Orchidaceae; genus Cymbidium; species Cymbidium sinense. The sequence continues at coordinate 17,016 of JAKCPB010000436.1, read as the reverse complement.
AAAATAAACTAAAATAATATAATAAATAAAATAACTACTAAATAAAAATAAAAACCTAAATAAAATAAAATGAACTAAAATAAATAAAATAAACTAATTAAACCTACCTGGGTTTGCTTTTTTAAAAATAAAATCATGACCCTACCCTGTGCCCCACACTAAATCTAAACCACAAATCTTAAACCCTGACCACAATCTGTCCTACCACCCACCTGACTCTAAACCTAAAACCAAAACCACACCTAGCCCTCCTAACCTGACCTGTCCCCTCTTGGGCCTAAAACCCTAAACCCTAAACCCTAAATTGTCTCCACTACTCCTGACCCACTAAACCTCAACCACCCTAAATCAGTGCTAAACCCTTCGAGCCTGACCATAAACCCACCCTCCTAAACCATAAAAACCAACCACACCCATCACTGAATAACCTAAAAAACTAAAACCTAAATAAAATAAAACCTAAAAATAAAATAAAATAAAACCATAAAACCTAAATAAAAAGATAAAATAAAATAAAACCTAAAGCTAAAAAAAATAAAATATAAAATAAATAAAAAATAAAAAATAAAAACCTGAACTAAAGTAAAATAAAATAAAATAATGCTAAGAATAAAAAACATAAATTAAATTAAAACTTAAAATAAAATAAACCTAAAATAAAATAAAATAAAAACTAAATAAAAACTTAAACCTAAGAAATAAACCTAAAAATAAATATAAAATAAAATTGAAACACAAAACTAAAAAAACCTAAATGTAAAATAAAAATAAAATAAACAAAATAAAATAAATGAAAACCTAAACAAAAATAAACTAAACCAAAATAAATAAAACCAAAAGTTAAACCTAAACCTAAACCTAAACAAAATAAAATAAAATAAACTAAAAATAAACCTAAACCTAAACTAAGAAATAAAACCTAAAAATAAACCTAAAAGAAAAACCAAAAACCTAAACCTAAAAAATATAATAAAAATAAAACTCAACTAAAAAATAAACCTAAACATAAAAAATAAAATAAAAAACCTTAAGTAGAATAAATAAACCTAAACTAAATAAACAAAATTAAATAAAAAAAATAAACCTAAATAAAAATAAAAAATAAAATAAACTCACATAGATAAATAAAAAAAATAAACTAAACAAAGTTAAACCTGTCGGTTCACTTAATTCAAGAAAATCCCTAAACACTATATCATAAACCTTAAACCCTAAATTCTAAACCCTAAAACTAACCCTAAACCCTAAGCCTTAAACCTACAACCCTAAACACTGAACTGTAAACCCTAAAACCCTAAACTCTAAAACCTAAATCCTAAACCCTAAACCTAAAACCCTAAACCCTTAACCTTAAACCCTAAACCCTAAAACCTACAACCCTAAACCCTAGGAATGGGCAGAACCATGACGGCAGCAACATCACCTTCAACTAGGCTTAGTCTAGATTTTATGGTGGAGAGGTAGATATGGGCTGGGGGGGATCGAGGTGTTCTTTGGATATGGAAGTAGTGGTCGAACAAGTGGTGGCTATGGAGGCAAGAGGAGAGATGGAGGTTACAACCATGGTAGTGGTGGAGGGAGAGATCGAGGATATGACGAAGAATCCCACTACTCAAGAGGTGGGGATTGTTATAAAATTGTAAAGCGAAGAATGGCGATCGATATGGTACTTATAGAACCGTGTCTCTACATAAGAGATGGTTCAACTTATCTAGGGTTTTTGATTTACTCTATGGGTGCTCATTTTCTATCTATGTCATCGCTTGTGTCTTAGTTAACTTGGGGTGCTATTAGGTTTAGGAAATCAAAAAGAAAGAAATATTGAATCTGAATTTGTTCTCTTTTAAATAAAAAAACCTTAAACCATAAACCCTAAACCCTAAACTAAAACTTAAGCCCTAAACCTAAACCCTAAACCCTAAAAATTCTAAACCCTAAATAGTAAACCCTAAACCCTAAACCCTAAACCATAAACCCAAAATCCTAACCCCTAAACCCTAAACCCTAAACCTTAAACCTTAAAACACTGAACCCTAAACTGTAAACCCATAACCTCTAATCATAAAACCCTAAACCCTAAAACCTACAATCGTAAACCCCAAACCATAAACCTTAATCCTTAACTAACCCTAAACCTTAAACTAATCCTAAACCTTAACTGAAAACCCTAAACCCTAAAGTTTGAAGAAGGTGTCATTAGGGGTATATCTAAAGAATGACCTATTCATAGCACAGTTATGGTAGCTAAAGAAAATGTCTTCCAGAGACTTTCCCTTGACTATTAAGATTTTCATACCTTAAACCCTAACCCTAAATCATATTATAATACCATATGTTATAGTATAATGTAGCATCATATATTTGATCATGTAGTGATGTGTTTTTTGATGTTATAAGATGTTTTGAAATGTTTTAGTATATTATGGTAATATGCCCTATAGTTTACATTAATATAAATTGTAAAAATTTTGATTTAATAAATCAGATAATGAAAGTTGTTAAATTTGAATTGGGAATTAGGTTGTACTACCAAAGGTGTGGTATGCCACTTGTAGTCTAGAAAGTAAGATTTTATGTTCAAATTAAATATTATACATTGTAGTATAGTGTAGCATCATAAATCATAATATATTGTTCTGCATTTTAAATTCTTTTAATATTTTACAATCATGCAGTTGAGATTACACTAGCATTATTTATAAAAATGTTGATTTAGACTTTAAAATGGTGGAATTTTGCCAAATTCATAATAGGTAGAGCATGGCATCATAATATATTATTTCAATTTAAAATATTTAAGTGAAATGACTAGAATTTATAGTTTTGTTAGACTAATTTTATGATTTTTTATCTCAAGCAATCCCCGGTGATGTGATATGCAATATAATATAATATAATATGTTATAGTGTATTATAATATAGGATGCCATAACATAGTGTAGCATCATGCATTATAGCATACTATTGTGTACTGCTACTTGTTGTTTAGCTTATTTTAGTTTATTATAGTATGATGAAGTAGAGTTTGTACTGGTATAGTTCATAAAAATACTAATTTATAGGTTGGGATGATGGGATTTGGCCAAATTTAAGGTAAGTTTTAGGGAACATCATTGGTGGTGTGCTATGGTGTGTCATTTAATCAAAAGAATGAAATTTTGCATCCAAAATAAATATTCATTTTTCAAACAAATTTATAAATTTTTTGCTTAAAGAGATTCATTTTAAGGTGTAATGTAAGATAATATATTATATGAAAGCATATTAAAATATAATGTACATAACAAATAACTTCACATATATATAATGTGGTGGTGTGTTACTAAATGTTATTGTATAATTTAGTTTGTTTTAATTTTGTTATAATACATTGGGTCAAAACTCATAAAAATGTTAATTTGAAGGTTGAGATGGAAGAATTTGGCAAAATTCACAGCACACATCAAAAGCAACACCAAAATTATGCTATTTTGTATGATTTATAATAGAAAATAAACAATTTTACATCCAAAATGAACATTATTCATATTTTGAGAAAATTTTATTATTTGTTGCTTTTATGTAATTTTAATGAGGTGTAATGTTAGGCAATATATTATTTTATAGCAAATTATAATATAACATACTATATTATAATATAACATCATATATTATAATATACTATAGTGTGTTAATTTATAATATAATATGTTTAGCATGATATTTTAGAGTTAGTTTGAGCTTACACCATCACAAATCATAAAATGTTGATTACAATGTTAAGATGATGTAATTTTAAGGAATACATTGTTAGGCTTTTGGTTGAAGTATTAAAGGTGTGCAGAGAAGAAATAAGATTTGATGAGAATTTCATGTCAAGGACATGGAGGGAATCATAGGGATCACATGCATTGGACATGACATGTGAGGGACAATATAGGGCATAGAAGAAGAAAATCTTGGGGATAAGGTTTGAATTTGATTTGATTATATGATTTAAGGAAAGAAGTTCCACTAGGGATAAGAATCTATAATCCACCATGGATTAAGATCAAATTGACTTTAATTTGTTTTATTGATGTGGAGGCATCAGAGAGAGTCTTGGGGATTGGGTATGAACCTTCCACTAGGGAAGCAGATTCAGGCTATCCATTGGGGACTCGGATTTGAGTTTGATTTCAAAGATTTTCTTGGGGATGTATCCGCTAGGAATAAGAGTTTGGTTGGATTTCCTTAATTTAGACTCTATTAGGGGAGTTGGTTTAATTTGGCTCGACTAGGGAGGTTAGTTTTGAATTTAATTTATCTACTTGAATTATTTATATATGATTTGGGGCTCCACACTAGGAGAAGTGTGATTAACTCCACTAAAATAGATCAAATTTAATGAGTTAATGTATGGACCCTGATGTGCGATGGATCCACTTGAAGAGGTTATATCAGCCTTGACCTATCTTAGGTTTACAAATCTAAAGGGATAGTCTACAAGCTATGAAGTAGAGCTAGCCAACCTAAGGGGTTTCCTTTTGGTGTGCAAAATGCTAGGAAGAGAAGGCGCAGACTTACATTTTCCAAAGTGTGGAACAACTTGTTGGGGTGACCTTGGATGCACAATTGAACCGACTTACTAAGTGAATGTCGTTGGGTACTTATGATAACTCAAAAGTAGTCAAAATTAATTTTATCTTAATTTCATGTGATTTAGTATTGTTTGGTTTAGTTTGATTTCAAATTGAGGCATATCCACTTTGGGGATGAGCTCCTTCAAATTTAATAGAATAAATTTATGGATCATGTTGTGCAATGGACCTTGAGAAGGGCTATATCGGACTTATCTATCTTAGATTTACAAATCAAAGAGATAGTCTACTAGTGTGGGTAGAGCTAGCTAACCTAAGGGGTTGCCTTTTTGTGCTTGGCTATACTAGGAAGAAGGCGGTGTAGTAGACTTACATCTTCTAAAGCAGGGAACAATCACTATGGTGACCTATTGATAGAAAATAACGACTTGGGAGAACAGTGAATATGAGGACTTATCAACTCAAGAGTAATCAAGAGATTCTTATAGTTTTGACACTAAAGATAGGATGTATGCTTCTTGGGAAAAGGTAAAAGGGATGTCCTTCTAATCCACAAGTGAATATATATTTTTTTATATGTGGACCCTATTGGTGTGTGAGGACCACATTGAAAGGGGCTATCCTTGACCTATCTCGATTTAGACCAAGGGAGAATCGCACATCCATAGGATGGATTCTTTAACCAGGTGGTTATAAAGAAAGAACTATCAATATAGTAATATAGGTAATGTCTAAATGGGGCAAAGGATGTGATCCAAATATAGTGCTCATAGGGGAGGTGCTGCAAAGGGTGTTATCTTGAGCACTAAAAAGAAAGCCTATAGGTCTACGATGGCCAACTCAAGGAGAAAGCGTAACAAACTTACATCTACCATGGTGTATCCAAGATGAGAACCAACCAACCTAATGTATTCAAGCATGAGTGGTGTATCATTAGCATAGTGAGAACCAACCAACCTAAGGTACACATCGGTGTGCAATGATCAATCTGGAAAGAGAGCATGTAGGCTTACAACTTTCTAAGCAGGTGAACATCGATAGTCTTTCATGGGTGGATACTATTTGACCTAGAGCGACTAGTGGAGCCTGGGAAAGACTAAACCTACACTTGAAGTAGTCAGGAAGGAGCTATGGGACTTATCTTAAACTTTAAATATACTTGACCTAATTGTGCATGAAGGCTAATCCAAGAAGAAAGCATGTGACTCACATCCTCTAAATGAAGCCAACATGGGGTAGCTTACCATGTAAAAGCCAAACTAACAAGGCACTCATGTGCATGGAAGGAAAAGCATAAACTTACATCCTCCAAAGCAACTAAACTAGAGGACTACTCAAATGAGTGTGTTGGGGTGTTATCTCAACTCAGAGTAGCCCAAGACAAAGATATGTTTGTTTATATATTTGTGTGTAATTTATGTTTGTGTTTATTAGATGAAGGATAGGATGCTGCTCGAGTTCATTACACCTACCCTTAAAATATCATGGCGAATTCGCAAACAAGAATACTTTCAACATGGAAAAGATTGAATTCAAAATAGAATTTTCATTGATGATAATTATTTTCAAACATGATTTATAATATTTCTTTAAGTAGAGCCCATTGATTGGAAGCATTGGGGAACTCTCCTTATGATTAATAATGATAAGATCCTCCATGGTAGGCTTCTCTTTGAAAAAGGGCCTTCCCAAGTGGGTTCAAACTTGCCTCCCATCTTACGATGGGAAATAATCAATCTCCTTAGAACTAAAATAAGTTCTCTACTTGAAAAGCTTTAGGATAACTTTTTGTGAGCTTGAATAATTTTAGCTTTGTACAACTTGAGGTTTTAGCATGCATAGATGTCTCTCCTCCAATCCTTAATCTCTTCTAACCACAACTTGGTGTTTTTGCTCTTGTATGATCTTGTTACCACTATCCTTAGTGATGGGAGTTGGACTTCTAATGGTAGAATAACTGATTATACACTAAAGGGAAAAGTAGACTAAGTTGGAGTTCTATATGTGGTGTAGTTGGCCCCTTTTAAATAACTATTATGCCACATTGTTATTAGTGTCTTCTTCAATATTTAGATAAGAGTTTTGTTGAAGGCTTACGCATTTACCCTCAGTAGTTGATGGTAGAATATCTCCAATCTATATATGACTCAGCAAAGTTATTGATCTGGTGCTCTTGAATGCGGTACCATTATCAAATATAATTTGAAATCTAAACCTATATGGTTCTAAAAAAATTAGAGCATCTGAGTTGTGACCTCTTTGAGCAAAATCATGCCCATTTGGAAAAGTAGTTAGTAACAACTGAAGATGATGACCTTGAAAGAATGAGGATCAATCGATCCACTATATGTAGACACTTTCGAATGGCCATGAGGCCAATGTAGGATGTAGAATGTTGGGTGGTTGGTGTAGGACCACAATGTGTATTTGACATTGATATCTAGCCAATATCTTTGATCATCATATGGCTAGTAGTATCCTAGTCTCTTGATCTTGGCTTTCATCTTGGACCATATTTGTTGGCTCCACATAGTCACAGTGTACCTCATCATGATGCTTCTTGCTAAACATAACCACATATGATCAAATATCGCTGACACCATCCACAAGAGCATAGGAAAGTGCTCTCTTTCATCGATGGGCTTGGGACTTCTCTTGAGGTAGTTTCTTTATTTAATTTAATCCATGAATGGTTTCCTTTAATCTCTCCTTGTCCTTCTTGGGAAACCTCCCCTTCAAGAGAGTACTTTTTTGATGAGTTCAATATCAATAAGGGATAAGACTTGTCTATTTTCAACTTTAGATATGATCCTTCAAATCCTCTCTTTGGCAAGCTTGGCTAAAGCATACTATGTGTTCTCTCTGAGGAATCTTATAAATGGTAACTTAGGATTTGGGCCAATAACTCCATGGTGTACTTGGTGAGAGCTTGGGTATAACCTTATAGAACCCTGATTTGGTTGATAACTAGTTGAGAATCCTCAAAGATGTTGATGTTATGGATGCTTAGTAATGGCTAACTCTAGGCTAGCCTCATATTACTTCATTGTTGGTGCAATTGGATAGATGATATGAGAATCTCATCACATCATGGTCAGAGTTAAGAAATTATTCCTACCACTTTTGGAATAGTAGATTGTGGTTCTTCTCCTCTTTGAGAAGTACAATCAAAGTACATCTCCCGGTGAATGCTTAGTATCCCCTAAGTTCATGATTTTTCATAGATCATCACTAAGTGGAGATTCGAAGTGGGTGTCTTTGCTACAAAATTTTGCTATCCTTTCACCACATGGGGGTTACAAGGTAATGTCAAACTTGAAGGATCATGGATCATCATGTCAAAGATAGTTTGGTCATGTCATGAGATACTATAGTGGATTGATCCTAGATTAAGTTTACCTTATGAGGAAGCATGTAGTGTTGTAGCTTTGGGATGCAAAGATTAAAGCTAGGCAATGCTTCTCAATGGGTGGATAATTAGCCTCGAATTAGATTAGAGATGGGAGTGTGTTTTCCTTGCTTCATCATTGGCTTGGGCCAAAGCACCAAAGAGTCAACTAGCATAATAGTGTAAAGTATGGCTTGCACGGGAGGATGTTAGGATAAGTGGCATCATCAGGTAATGCTTGATGTCTTTGAAGGCATGCTCACACTTATCATCCCACTTGAACTTGGTGTCCTTTTTTGATAAGTCGAGAATGGTGACATCTTCTTCAAGGTTGGATATAAAGCATCTTAGATATGCCAACTACCCTTGGAATGATCAAGTTGAGTTAAACTTTTAGGTGGCATTTCTAATATCGTTTGATCTTCTCAGATTGATTTGATTCTGGTGTGAACAACAAACCAAGAATTTCCGAAATACTCTATGCTCACTTTGGGGTTCATTTTGAGGTTAAATTATCTTAACTATTTGAAAACTACTCTCAAGTCAAAGAGAGGTCTTCCTTTTCTCTACTTTTGATGATCAACATGATGATGAATGAATGAGTTCATCAAGATTCAAGTCATAGCCGGGGTATGTTTTTAAGGCTGAAAGGCATGACCTTATAACAATAGATTCTGATCGAGGTTGTATTTCTTTCATCTTCAAGAACCATCTTTATTTGATTATATCCATATGAACCATCCATCAAAGAAAGGCTGAGATGAGGCAATGTCCACCATCTCAGATTGGTTAGGAAATTTGTCTTTTGGACATGCCTTATTTAAATTTCTAAAATTGACTCATATGTGAATTTGGCCATTCTTTTTTTCTTAATTAGGATGAGGCTAACCCATAGGTATTGTTCTTCATGAAGCCAGCATCGATCAATTTCTTGACTTCAGAAATGACATGTTGCTCTATGTCTAATTGCATACGTCTAGGATCTTATTTGATAGGGTTAGCAGTAGTCTCTATTAGTAGTTTATGGACTACCATGTTAGGAGCCAATCCAGGGATCTCTTCATAAATCCATGCAAAGTAGACCTTAAACCATCAATACTTCTAAGTCATTGGTTTCAATTTCATTCAAATAGCGATGTATCGAATGGATCTTCTTGATTCTAAGTTGATTTCCTTGAGCTTTCGATGGTTGACTTGATCTCTTCTTTTGAACTCTAGGTGCATCTTTGACTTTAAAATCATCTAGATCATCTAAGTTTCTAAGCACAACTCCTCATATGAGTTAATGTGATTTGAAAAGAACTATCAATTCCAAATGATTGGTGATGACTAGCAATAATCATCATCATCATTTGGACCCACTATACCAAATCTTAGTCCGGTCTTGATTGAGAGCTTTTGCATGTTCTTACATATTCTTTAGTAATACTGTACTTTGACCAAGTATGTGGGATTAACCCTTTCTTTGCTAAATTATGAACACAAGGCAACTACCAATCAAAAGGTAATTCTATTAAATTTTTATATGAATCATCCTCAAGTTCTACATCAACTTCTTGACTTGAGGATGATGCTTCCAAAAAGAACCTCTACGTCTTCACACACATGACTTAGGGCTTCTTACCAAACCCTCGCTTTTGAAAGGAAAGTGGGGTTAGAGCTAAGGTTCCCAACTGATGCCTAACTGTTTAACATATAGACTTAAATCACTTATGCTTTGCTTTGGAGCTTGATCTTCATCTATCAAGTGTCACCTCAAGGGAATCTACTGAGAAGAGGCTGGCTTAAGATGCATCTTATGAACTAGATTCTAAGTCTATATATATAGATAGTGTGTATTCTAATAATGGGGACATATCTTCTATTGGGTGGCCAATAAAAGTTTTACCCCAGGATGCCTTTAGCCTCTTCCTTGGATGTGGTCATCTACCCATATGTTGAATGGAGTAAGGTGGGAATCTAATATCGCTCCACTTCCTCCTCCAAGTCTATTTCTGCTCCCTTTTGTTTTCTTTTCCATTTTCTCTTTTCTTTTCTTTTTTTATTTCTCTTTCTTTTTCTTTTTCTCTTTCTTTTTTTTTTATTTCTAAACTTTGGCAAGTTTGCGATAATAGACTTGTTGATTTTGAGGGAGGTAGTAAGTCACATCCTCATATATGTGACCTCATGAAAAATGGCTTGAGATCTCCTTTGACACAGACAATCCCACCTCACAAACTTCATTCACTAATGTAGAGAGGATGGAACTATATTATTCTCATGTATCCATGCTCTCCCAAGCAAAGCATTGAAAGATGTATCTGAGTCATAATGTGAAACTTGGCTTCTCTTCCAATCATTTATCTCCAAGGGAAACACTATGGAGCCTAAGGCCTATTAACCTCACTTTTGGAGTGCAAATTTTATCTTCCCATCTTAGAATTAGATGTTTTCTAGACACTAAGACTTCCATAGTCATAAGACACTTCTAACAATTAGGTAAAACTTAACTAAGCCTAATGACTTAGAAGGTTAACCATAGATTAGGTTATGACTTAGGAATTAGGATAATCCACCTACCACCCCAAATCCAATCCATGTTCACCTTCTCAAACCAAACCTCAAGTTCAATTCAAACATCAAATTCAAATCCAAATCCAAACCAAATTCCAAAACCAAATGATTGAAGCCCATGATCAAATCCAAACTTGAAACCCTTCTAAGCCATATGACCTATCCATGGACTTAGCCAAATCTTAATATAAATCAATCCAAAATCAATTGATTTTCTCATAATCAATTTATATCTTAATCATATTACATTCAAATGATCAAAACTAAATCTAAATCAAATTAAATCAAAACCCTTCCTAAGCCATATGACCAATCCATGGACTTAGCCAAATCTTAAACCAAATAATTCAAACTTAATTGATTTTCTCACAAATCAATCATATTTTCAATCATCTTCACAAATTTAAATGAATATACATTTAAATCATCAAAATAAATCAAAATTGAATCAAAATCCAAACTAAGCCACATGACCCAACTCCATGGACTTAGCCAAATTCCTTTATTCCAAAACCCAAATTCAATTTATTTTCTCATGAATCAATCATACCTTCAATTATATTCACAAATTTAAATTAAATCTACAATCATCAAAACCAAAATCAAAAGTCAAACCCAACTTAACCCTTTTTTGAAATGTTCAAATGAACCAAAACTCATTTGTGCCAATTAATTGAATTTATATATATCAATCCCAAATATATATAAACTCAATAAAACTCAACAAAATCAACTAAACCCAAAGTGGCCAATTTGACCTATTTGAGCCAAGTTCTAATCCTACCCAAATTAGATTGAACCAAGCCCATCAAAACCCACATCATGATTGTTGATCACCTAGGTTGATCAATTATCAAATTAGGTCAAACCAAGTCAACTTGGTCATTTGACCAAGTCAACCCTTATATGAACCCAAACTAGCCAAATTGCAACATAAGCCAAATCCCTTGAAACCAATGATTCATACTAAATCAAAATTAATATTTGAATATAACTTGACCTTCAATTGAGTCAAACCAAACCCAATTGGCCCTCTTGACCCAAGTTGATCCAAATTGACCTAAAAGACCAAATTGGGTCAAATCAAAATATAAACCAAATTGATTGCAATGATTCAAATTCATTCCAAATTGGTTGTTGAACTTGACTAAAGCCATGATGGATTGAACCCAATTGACTTAGCCCAAATTGACCTCAAGTTGGCCTAAATCAAAACCAAATCCAAATTAATTGAAACCAAAGCCTACAATCATCTTCAATTAGTCAACTAAACCCAACACATCCAACCCAAGTTAATTTGGCTAATTTGGTCAAATTGGTCCTTCATTTGACCCAAATGAATTCAAATGAGCCAAAATCAAATCTAAACTAAACCAATTAAACCAAAACATCTAAAATGATCATTTGACCCAACCCTTGGTTTGACCCAATTTGATCAATTAACACCCAACTAACCAATTTGACCTAAATTAGTCAAATTGAGCCAAACTAACAAATCAACTCCAACTTGACATTTGGGCTAACCCACTTTTGGCTCATTTCAAATCTTCCCAAATCAAATCCAATGCCAAATGATCATTCTACCCTTGGGTCAAGGGCATCACATGAGACAAATCACCCATGTAAGTGGTCATTTCCATTAGCCACTTGGTCTCCCAATGGTCCACTAGGCAAACCACTTGACCCAAGGGGTGGTTGATCGGTCATGATGAGGTGAAATCACCTCACCCTCCCCATTTGAACATTTGGCATAGCTAGAAACCAAACCCATCCCATTATCATCAAGATGAAGGGGTATACCTCATTTACACATAAAAATAATTCCTCAAATCCCTAGCTACCCAATACAAGCTGCTAGAGTCATTCCATAAGCTCCCAAGCTCATTCCTCGATCAAAAAATTCCATTCAGTCCATCCCAAAATACACTCCAATTTTCTAACATTCCCATTTCTCCATCAAACTCAAATTACTTTGCACCACCTTCCATGCCTCAGAGCAAGAATGAATCATCTCCCAAGCTTCTTGAGCACCAGAGGTGGGACTTCAATCAAAGCTGAGCTCCAAATAATCGATTCATGACCTTTCATGTGAACATCAAGGAATTGATCCAATTGCTCAGCGAGCTTCCTCTCCACTAGATGAAGCTTCCTTAATCATTTTGCCATCTTGAGCTCGGTTATGCTTCCAAAAGATCCTTAGCCAAAAAAATGGGTTGGAGATTTTGAAAAAAACTTGCATCTCATGTGATCTTGACTGTTGGATCTCTTACGATCAATGTCATGAAGGTGTGGGATCCTTTGGAGTTGATCTCAAGCTTGGATCAAGTGAGCAATGGTGACTCCATTCTCCCTCACTCGTGACGTTAGATCACACCATCCGTTCTAAGTGATCGAATGGGCGATGATTAGATAGACATTGATTTGATTTAATCCATTAAGCTATGGGATTAATCATAGTTCAATCTTAGATCGAATAGAGAAAGAGTGTCCACCATGTAGGCATTGAGTCGGATAAGTTTTAAGTATCCAATCATGCGACATCACATGGAAATGCCATGTGGCGCCAATAGGATTAATTAATCATTTTAATGGTGAAACTTCTAAAAATCATAAAAAATCATAGAGAAATAAAAATGCAAATAAATACTCATTTTAAAGGTATTTTAGAGGAGAATTAATTAAAATGATCTTAACTAATTTTGAAATAATTAAAGGTTTAATTACAAAATTAATTAGCTTAATTACTTTTTTAATTACTTGAGCAATTAATCCTAAATTTTGTGGGTTAATTTAATGGGATGACCTCTCCTCCCATGATTTTCTTGGGATTTATTGCTCACTTAATTAAGAATTGACTAATTAAACCTTAACTACTCTTTTAAGTTAATTAATGATTAATTAATCCCATGAATAGTAATAAATTGGTTAATTAAGTTTATTAATCATTGTTCACAATAAGTGAACTAAGGAATAGGGTTGGGACCCCTTTCCAGTTCATTTCACCCTTTTTTAAAATGAAATTAATTAAGATTTAACTAATTAATTAAATAATCAAATTAAAATCATAATCACATCAGACCTTAATTAAATCATGGGGTAGATCTTTAGGTGTTTAATAACCTAAAGGAGTTTAATGAAATTATGGTTAGTCCACATGTGTGGGAAAACCATAAGAGTAATTAATTAAGTCCCTTAATCTAATTAACTATTAATCATGACTCAATTGCATTAGGGCACTTTTATTTCCTAAGATCATTGCAAGTTTATTTTCCATGCATATCATGTTGGCTCATAATTATTTAATAAATTACTTTAAGGTGACATAGGTAAGGGTAATTAATTCATCTAATTAAGGTTCAACATAAATAAAATCAACTTACATTTCCTTAAATTAAATCAAATCACTAATGTGGGAATGGGTTTAAAACAACATGTGATGATTTCTCTTCTCCTCTTTAAATCAAATCAAATCCAAAACTTAATTAATAAAGAAGCTTTGGTTTGCTTTAAATAATCTTATTTGATTTGATTGTCCTTAAGAACTAGTTTGGTTGAATGAATCACATGCTTATATTTGATTGTCCTCTTTCCAATCATGTTAAATTTGGTATGTCATTTGAATTCATGCATCCATCTTTTTAAAATCAAGTAAAATAAAATGGATTTCCTTTATGTAAGCATGTGTTGATTTAATTTAATATATGAGGCTATTATCACTATTAAATCTAAATGTATTTTTCAAAAGCTTATAAATGAATAATAATATGTGTTATGATGCTAGTTATAAATACATAAGAAATGCTTATAGCTTAAGTGTATGAATGTTGAGTTCTCTTTCCTCTATTCATGTGTTGATTTATATAAGATTGTTAATGGGTATATAGTCTAGACATCCGGAAGAGGCTTTAGCTAGCCAAGGAGGTCATTTTATTACCTCATTTCCTTGGTTTAACAATAGCACACGCCCATTTGATTTCATTCATTTGTATTTCAACATTAGAATTTAGATAGAGCTTTAATTCATAAATATAAATGATTCAATCAAAAAATATATACATTCTTTGCATGGTTTTCTTTTCCCTCATTTATGTATACATCCATGTGTGTCCAAGAAAAAGCAAGTATATACATCCTCAGGAATATGAGGCTTTAGTTAGCCCCAAGGAGGTCATTTGATTACCTCACTTTGGTTTTAACAATGACATTCTTGCCTATATCTTTGTACATGTATATGTATATGTGATTAGTGAATGAAAATCCCATTTTACATTAAAATTGCATGCATTCATAATTAAGTGTTGTTTAATTAATTAGCCATATAATTTGGAGCTTACTTCTATGTTTGTATATAATTTACATATGTTTGAATGCAAATGGGTATATAGTCTAGACATCTCGAGAATACAAGGCTTTAGCTAGCTCCAAGGAGGTCATTTGATTACCTCACTTCCTGGTTTAACAATGATATGCCTATTTAATTTCATTCTTATGTCCTTTTGTATAAGAATTTGGATAAAGTTTTAAATTAATATGTTTAAATATTATCAAATAAAATATAAATTCTAGACATACACATACATTCATCATTTAAGTGTGCTAAAATATGTTGCATATATATAGATACACTTAGGATTAAATCATATGCATGTTACATGTTATGGAAAGAAATGATTTAATATATGTCATGTGGTAGTAATTCAATTAAATTAATCTTAAGATGCCTTTCATTTTGAATAGGACTATTTAAAGTGAACTTAAACTTAGGATTAATTAAATCATTTACTAAAGAGAACTAAATCAAATTAATATACTTTAGAAAGTGACTTAAGGTAGGGATGAAAGAGGGCCATCCTGTTTTCCTCTCTTTTTAACACTTACTTGCTAAGTGTAATTAAATGAAACAAAAGAAAACACAAATTAAAATTCTCAAATCAATTAAACTACTTCAAGTGAAATCAACCTTTCATGTTAAATTGAATCCTTCTACACTTAGAAAATACAACACTAATGCTAACAAGACTTACCACACAAGCCTTAATACACATTATAATTAAGTCACCACTTCTTAGATGGATGGTGTATGATATGATGTATGTTTTTTTTTGATGTATTATTTTAGATTGGATGTTAGGTGTATGTTTGTAGACTTAATGATAGGCCAATATTAGCCTAATCATGTTTTCTATAGGGGATTATGCTTAAGGGATGCTTAAAAATAAATGTGAATGCTTTTTTTTGCAAGTTGCTTAAATCCTTAAGTATAATCCAAGTTAGGACAGGTGGGCTTAGTTACCCATGTGTAGGGTACTAAGTCCAAATTATAAATACAACTTCTTGGGATTATATGTATATTTAGCTAACCTCTATTATGGAGGTGTAGTTAGATTTACTTTTCCACATAAATGTAATTTTTGCAATAGGAAATAGGATTAGTGCCATGGGGATTAGGATGAGTAATGGCGGAAGGCTTTGTCTAGGGTCTTGTGATGCCTTTGAAGCAAGCACCATCAAATCAAAGAAGGAACCAAATCAAAAATGGAGATATGAATAAAGAAGACCCCTTAGCATTTAATACAATTATAATTATTCTTTCATATTCCAAGGTTTTTTATAAGGGTGCTACCCATCTTTTCTCTCTTTGGGTTCTTGTAATGGTACTTTACCAACCTTCTATTATTTTATGATAGTTTATATAATTATTTGATGTTATGTTTACATTGTGCATTAGGATGGCATGCTTTTCATAATTTCTTAAATGGTTGATGCTTTAATGTGTGGCTTGGATAATTAGGCTCTTAGGATAAAAATAACTTTTCAACTAATCACTCATAACTAAATTTTAAACAACTCATAACCTCATCATAAAGCCTAAGACATAAATAAGATAATTAAAAATATTTAGCCCCTTAGTTGTATGGTTGTATGTTTCACATCATCCATGCATATTCTTTATCTCTTGAACATGAAGGATCTCCATCCTTACGATAAAGAATGATTGACCTGTGAGGGCATCCCTTGTGGTGGAGAACACCTAGCTGATTTGACCCATAACCTATTTCATCATGCATTTTATAATAAATCCTAAAGCTTCTATCAAAATGAAGTCTAATGAAATAATAAAATTTGAAAAGATTTTGCATCTATAGATTAAGTCATACTCATGCTCTAGTCTCTTAGGGAGTGTAGGACTTTAGTCTATTTCTAATTAAATAACTATCTATCTTACAATTTCAGACCGGACTACATGGATTTAAAATCATGGAGGAGTTAATTAGCCACTCAGCTTATAAGTCTAGAAGTTGGACAATTTATTCTCTCTTATGGAGGTAAACCCTTATGTCCACCTATCAGATTTAGGTCAAGCTTTAGCTCATAAAATCCCAGATTTAGGATCGAGGTAGCTATTTCCTTTGGAGCTATGAGCATAAATTCTCACCTCTTAGGCATTCCCACAACCTTATGTTGGTGGATTATAAGCCTAATAATCTAATTAAATTTCAACTCAAAACATATAAC